>PVKS010006322.1:0-79156 GCA_004027875.1 Aplodontia rufa
TGTGAGGCATTGGGTTCAATTCTCAGCAATACATAAGAAAATAAATAAATAAAATAAAAGTATTCTGCAACTAAAAAATTAGAAACATTTTCTAAATAAGAAACAACTTGGATTTCTGTGATTTCATTATAGCATTTGTCCTTTTAAAAATTTTGATTCAGTTAATTGTGGGTTCATGTGCAGTTTTAAGAAATATAGTAGTCACCCTGTTCTTGCATTTTGGAGATCAATCATGTCTGAAAAGAATAAATGAAAAATCCCAGGAATAAACAAATTGTAAGATTTAATTTGCACATTGATCTGATTCAGTGTAGCATGAAGAAATCTCTTGCCATTTTGCCCCATACCTCCGGGGCCATTAATCATCCCTTTGTCCATTGTATTCATCCATGTGTGCATCCATGTGTGCTAGGGATTGAACCCAAGGCTTTGCACCTGCTCTGTCACCGAGCCCAACCCCTGTTGTATTTATCTGTATAGCTACTACCTGCCCTAGCCACCTTGATTATCAGATATAAGCTCAGTGTTGGGGAGTGGCAGTCCTTGTGTTCAGTTAATTCTGTTTCATTTAATAGGGGCCACAAAGTGTAAATAGTGATGCTGGCAGTTTGGTGATACACAGTGTGGGAAATAGGAAGTCTGATGGTCCATTTTCAGAATGTTGTATTAAGGGTCACATATAAAAGGAAGCCATCTTAGGCCAGGAACCATGTGGTCAGAGATAATCTGTTTTTAAACTCCTTATCAGATATCCCATTACACCCATAGCTCTTTTCTATACCTGCCCAGTTTTATATTAGCCAATTGCACAGATTGCCCCCTGAGCTCCTCCAGAGTGAAGGGTAGCAGGGTTGCTTCAGGTTGGAGATATCAGCACGCAGACTGCCCGCCCGAGTGTGCTTCTTCATGGGGTCCCTTTGCGAGCGCACCCTTTGCAGAAGTAGTCTTCTTGATTACCCACCTCCAACCCTGTGTTTGTTTTATTGCACACCTGGTATTTCTAACACTAAGGGAAACCATAAGGTACTCGAGTGAAAAGTGAAAGTTTTTCATAACTATGTATGTATATTAAAAAACATGGATAAAGTAGGGTTTGGTACTTTCTGTTGTTTTAGACATCCACTGGGAATCTTGGAACATATCCTCTTGGATAAACCAGTCTATGGTAATACAGAATTCCCTTGTACACTTTGTCCAGTTTTCTCCCAGTGTTGACACATTTTGCAAAACTTATATCTAGGTCTGGAGCTGTGGTTCAGTGGTTGGTGGGGGGACCCATGTTTGAACCTCAGCACTACAAACATAACTGAGTGTTGGAGAAGCAAATGCCAGATGAAAAAAATAAATAAAATTGATTCTCTCTCTATCTCCCTCTCTCTCTCTCTTTAAAACAAAACAAAACAAAACATAAAAATTCGTACCTAGGCTTACTGGCATTGATGTAATTTACACAGTTTTATCCATATTTCTGTTTTGTTCGTACTCAGTGTATTTCTCTTTCAAGTAAAATGTAATCTCATCATTTGTGTAGGTTCATGTATCCACCACAACAGTCAAGATACTGAACAGCTGGAAAATTATCAGGGACCTCTATGTTGCCCTTTTCATAACCATATTCACCTTCCCTTACGTCTCTTAACGCCTCACAACTACTAATCTGCTCCATTTCTAGTTTTGTAATTTAAAAAATGTTTTATAATAGAACCATATTGTGCATATTCTTTGGAGATTGGCTTTTACTTTTTTGTGGTGCTGGGAATTAAACCTGGAGTTTACACATGCTAGATAAGTGCTCTGCCATTGATATACCCCCAACTCTTTATATTTTATTTATTCATTTATTTATCTAATTAAATTAATTAACTTTTTAAAGAGAGGTACAGTGAGGGAGAAAGAACCAATTTTTAGTTCTTCTTGTGGCTTTCATTGGTCCAACACTTAGTTGTGTTCATGGTGCTGGGGTTTGAACACATGTACTTGTGCAAGCCAGGCAAGCAGTGTTGCTACTGAGCCACCACTTCAGCCCCCTTTGTATTTTATTTATTTATTTTTTTAAAACAATTTTTATTTAGTTTTCCATGTTACTTTCGTTGCTCCAAGACATTGTTTCGTATGTGATGCTGGGGTTTGAACTCAGGTACTTGTGCATGCCAGGCAAGTGCTATAACCACTAAGCCACCGCTCCAGCCCTATTTATTTTTTAAACTCTAGAAAGCATTGTGGACACTCTTTTTTTTTTTTTTTAAGAGAGAGGGACACAGAGAGACAGAGAGAATCAATTTTTATTTAGTTTTTCACGTGGCTTTCGTTACTCCAACACTTAGTTGTGTACATGGTGCTGGGGTTCAAACCAGCATCTCGACCACCAGGCCCCTGCTTCAGCTCCCCCCGTTTATTTTGTTTTGAGACAGGGTCTCTCTAAGTTGCCTGGGCTGGTATTGAACTCCTGCTTCAGTCTGTCGAATACCTGGGGTTTTAGGCGTGTGGCTTGTTTGCTTAGCATAATTTCATTGCTGCTTTGTGCTCTGTGATATGTAGACGGTATCACGGTGTTTAGCCTGTTGAAGGGTATCTGGGATGATTCTAGTTTTTAGTTATTATAGATAAAGTTACTTTGGATCTTTATTTACAGGTTTTTATGTGAATGTAAATTTTCATTTTGTTTCAAATGTCCACAGTACAATTGCCAGGTAGAGGTTGACTGTCTTTCATCCAAAATGCTTGGGACCAGAGTTTTCAAATTTTTTTCCAGCTTTTTGAATATTTGCATATATATTATGTGATATCTTAGGATGGGGCCTACACATAAACATGGAATTCACTTAATGTTTCATATATGCCTTATATGTAGCCTGAAGGTAAATTTATGCAGCATGTTTTATATAATTTATATAATTTTTTGTGTGAGCGAAAGTTTCATGGTTTAAGATTTTTCACTTGGAGTGTCATGCCAGCACTCAAAAAGTTCAGTTTTGGAGCATTTTGGATTTTGGGTTTTTGGATTAGGGATGCTCAGCCAGTAATGTTGCTTTTTTTTTTTTTTAATGGTGCTAGGGATTGAACACTGAGTCCTCTACCACTGAGCTGCATTCCTAACCTTGTCATTTTGAGACAGGGCCTCATTGCACTGCCCAGGCTGGTTTCGAACTTGTGATCTTCTTGCCCTAGCCTCCTGAATTGTTGGGATTGTAGGCGTGTGCTGTCATTCTTGGTTCACTTAGAATAATATTTTAAGGTTCATGTTGTAGTGTTTATCGGTAGTTCATTCCTTTTTATGGCTGATAGGTATTCTATTCATTATACTGTATATTACTATCCATCGATCAATGAGCATTCAAGTTCCATATTTGTCAGTTCTTTTATTTTAATCTTTGTTGAATTCACAGAATTGTTTGCATTGTTTACTTATTGTTCCTTATTCCCTTGTGGATTTTAATTTTTCTGTGAATTTTTATAGTTCCTGGGTCTTTCTCAATCTTAACTTCTTTAAGGTTTTTTTTTTTTTGGTGCTTAGAGTGTGCTAAGTATATATTCTAGTCCTGAACTATACCCCAAGCTGCTGCTCCTTTTTTTTGGTTTGGTTACTGGTGATTGAACCAGGTACACTTTTTCCTACCATACATCTCCACCCCCAATCCCACTAAGTGGTTGAGGCTAGCCTTGAACTGGCAATGCTGTCTCATCCACCCTTGTGGATAGGATTATGGGTATGTACCACCACATCCAGCCTAGCCCTGGCTTCTTTTTATATCTTTCTGTTTCTGTCTCGGAAACAGAAGGCAAGAGATTGCCTTCTGTTGAGGATTTCTAATAGTTTCCTAAATATGTCTGTGTTAATGTATTTATTTATTTTCTCCTATAATAAAAAGTAATTTTTGGAAGTCTTTTCTTTTGAAGTCTTTAGAATGTCTTTTCTGTCAAAACTTGAAAGATTGTGATGTATAACCCACTCTCCATTTTAGATTCCCCTCCCCTTTTGAAGATAGTAACTCCCTCACCTGCAGCTGCCTGCCTCATTACAAGGGCCCCTTCCGGTACCCACCCATCCTCTTCCCTTGAACTCTGAATCACTCCCCCATTTTCTCCCAGTGGCAGCCTACTTCCTTTTGCACCTGCCTCCCCCTAATCATAGCCAATCTGGCGGACTGTGCACCTGAACTCCTACAATTAGAGCGAAGGGCAGTATTGCCTCAGGTTGGAATTAAAAACCCCTCACTTCCTTGCTAGGTGCACATTTGCATTCTTGCGACCTTTGGCTGAAGTAAAATTTCTGCCTTGCTCACCCACACCACGTGTTTGATTTCATTTATAACAAGAATGAGACTTCTTTCTGGTTAAGCAGTTTTGTCTCCATGGTGCACTATGATTTATTTCTTTTGATCCTTCTTGAATTAAAAGAGAAGAATCTTAGTGTTTGCCCACAGATAGGCTGTGTGGGTTGTTATGTCTTCCCATATGCAGCTGGTGGCAAAGCTCCATCTCCACTTCTGGGTTTCTGGTAGACTTTCATCTAGTGCAGCTTTGTTGAATCTGGATTATTTTATTTTATTTTTTGCTTTAATTGCTGAAAAAGTTGGGGTACCCAGACTTAGTATTGACCTCTGGCATAAGACCTTGGCTGAGAGTCAGACTTAAGCTTGTGGAACTTTAGTCAAGTTATTTACCTTTTTTCTGCTAAGTTTTTTTTTTTCTTTTTCTGCAAGAGAGAAAGGGACAGTGGGGGTGGGGTGGGATGGAAGAATGAACTCTATTTCATTTTTCATGTGGCTTTTGCTGTTCCAACACTTCATTGTGTACATGGTGCTGGGGTTTGAACTTGCATCCCTGTGCATGCCAGGCAAGCACTGCAAATACTGAGCCATCACTCCAGCCCCTCTGCCTAAGTTTTCTATTCTCTTAAAAAGAAAAGGAGGTGGGCTGGAGCAGTGGCTCAGCGGTTCCGATGCTTGCCTGGCAAGTGGGAGGACGCAAGTTCAATCCCCACCACTATGTACACAACAAAGTATCAGAGCAATAAAGGCCACATGAAAAATTGAATAAAATCAATTTTCACTCTCTCTCTCTCTCTCTCTCTCTTTTAAAAGAGAGAGGGACAGTGAGAGAGAGAGAGAGAAACAATTTTTTATTTAGTTTTTCATGTGGCTTCTGTTGCTCCATGACCACTTTGTGTACGTGGTGCTGGGGTTTGAATGCATGTACTTGCGCATGCCAGGCAAGTGCTGTAACCACCGCTCCAGCCCATCTCTCTCTCTCTCTTAAAAAAAAAAAAAGAAAAGGAGAGGGAGGGGAAAGAAGGATAATTTGGGATTATCTTATAGTTTGAGAATTAAGTAATTCACAGTGCTGGGAAGGAAAAAGTAAAGACTTGCTGGGTTTCTTTGGCACTGGGGATTGAACCCACAGGCACTTTATCGTGGAGCCATAATTCCCAGCCCCCCCCCTTTTGTTTTTTAAAGAGAGAGGGACAGAGAGAGAGAATCAATTTTTATTTAGTTTTTCACATGGCTTTCTTTGCTCCAACACTTTGTTGTGTACTTGCTGTGTACGTGGTGCCTGGGTTCGAACCTGCAGCCTTGCGCATGCGGGGCAAGCGCAGTAACTGCTGAGCCCAGCCCCTGGAGATTGATATTTCTTTTTCTTTCTTTCTTTTTTTTTTTTTTTACTGCTAGTGAAGATTCCTTGATGTGCTCTGTTTGCTAATAGCATTTTTGATGTAAATGTGGTTATTTACATATACTAAAGACGCAATGGTTGTGTGTAGTTGTGTTGGAGTCTTTTGCATGTTTTTGGAATTTGTTCTTCTTTGAAAGTTGGGAATAAGCCATTCAAATAAATGCCTATAGATGGTAGTTTCCAGACTCTAAAAAGTTCACCACTCTTTTAATGTTCATACTAACTAGAATCTTCAGTGCCAGTTAAATGATCTTCAATTAAAATGGCCTTGCCGTCATCATTGATTTCAGTTTGATCATGTTTGGTGAAATGAAGAAAAAAATGAAACTGGCAGAACCAAAAGTGTTATGAGGTTGTTTTTCTTTTTTAATTAATTAATTAAAATTTTTTTAAAGAGAGAGAGTGAGGAGAGAATCAGTTTTATTTATTTTTTTATCTGACCTCTTTTTCTCTGACACTTAGTTGTGTATGTGGTGCTGGGGTTCGAACCTGGGCCCTTGCACATGCCAGGCAAGCTCTCCAACCACTGAGTCATTGAAGTTCCCCCTCCCGCTCTCCTGACTGTTTTGCTAGGGATCTAGCCCCAGGGGTGTTCTACAGCTGAGTTGTAAACCTAGCCCTTTTTAATTTTTATTTTGAGGTAGCAGCTTGCTAAGTCACCAAGGCTGACCTTGAACCTGTGATTTTCCTGTCTTAGTTTACAGAGATGGTGGAATTACAGTCTTGTTCTATTGTGCCTCTCTGATGTCTTTGTATTTAAAGGTCATTACTATTGTAGGTTACTTTAGCTAATTTTGACATTACATTTACTTTTTTTACTCTTTTGACTAATTTTCTTTCAAGGCTAGGAAGTGCTAATGTTTACACGAGTGTATATATATAGTCTGCTCTGGTAGCACAAATAATTAAAATAACTTAATTACAGTTTATTATTTGGACCTCATAACCATCTTAGAATGATCAAAGGAAAGTGTTACGTAATCCTCAACTTGAATAATACAACATTTGTTTTCATTGCTAAAGGTGCTAGCAGTTTTTAATGATTAATAATAATAACAAATGGAGGGACTGGAGTGGTGGCTAAATGGTAGAGTGCTTGCCTGGCATGCTATATCCCACACTTATGAAACGTTTTTGAGATGGTCTAGCTAAGTTGCCAAGGGTTGCCTCAAATTTGCCATCTTCCTGCTTTAGCCTCCCAACTGGCTGGGATTACAGGTGTGTGCTGTTGCTCCTGATGAGTTATGACTGTTAAGAGATCATAAGTCATACAAAGTTAGGACAGGGCCTGGCATAAGAGTCTCAATAAGTCTTAGTAATATAGTTTTTATTATTGATAATAGAGATATATAATGGGGCAGAAGAAGCTGTGAAACAGACTTAATAGGACTTTTTTATGTTAATGATTTAAATCAAATTAGGTTAATTTTCATATTCTGTTTTATTTTTCTCATTGCTCAAATTTCTCCTGCTTTTGCCTGGATTTTTCTCATTGATGTATCTTTCTGTAATGGTTTTTGGCACCAGTTCTTTTTATTGTGCTGGGACCATGTGAAATGGAGTCTTTAAGATCAAGATTTGCACATTGGAAAAATCCTCCAGGAGAACAGAAGTAGGTGTGGAGGTGAAAAGCCTAATGTTTATGAGGAAATCAGTATTCTAGCAAAGGCAGTTTTAATCTTAGAGTATAAAACATCTGTTCTAGTTAGCAAAGATTCTGAGCACTTAATGAAAACAGCAGGGACTTTTTGAACCAAAAAGAGCAAGATGTCTACATGGAGGCCCTGTGAATATTGGAGCCTTTCTGTTTCTCAGGGGCACCACACCATCTTGTCTCTGCTGCTTTCAGCCTCTTTCTCCTTTTGTTTTCCTCCTCCCTCACCCGCTGTTTTTTTTTCTTTTTCTTTTTTCTTTTTTTTTTTTTTTTGTGGTACTGGTGATACCAGAGCAGTATAGCACTGAACTACATCTCCAGCCCTTTTTATTTTTCATTTTTGAGGCAGGGACTTGCTAAGTTGCTGAGAGTGGTCTCAAAAGTGATCCTCCTGCTTTAACTTCCTGGGTTAGGGGCTTTATCCAGTGTGTGTACTTAGATATCAAGCTTCTTTTTCTTTTCTGTATTGGCCACTGAATTCTGCTTATTCATCAGTTTATATTTGACCGAGAATTGGAGGCACAGCCACCAAATCTTTGGGAAATTTGAGGTTGTCTCTGAGTAGCTTTTTAGCCCATGCTGATTAGGTTCTAGGGGGTTAGCCATTATTATGGGAAATGCTCTTGCCTGGGATGGTGGAAATCATGAAGTTGCTCTTTGTCTTGACAACTGTCTTGTCTGTTACAGAATATGTTCAAGAAATATTGTTTCACTGAGTTTTAATTTTCAAAGTTTAGCATACAACTGAGTTAATTTGCTTTAAAGTAGTGTAATTTAGGGAATACCAACTCAGCGATACACTGTTGGTCTGAGTTCAGTTCCTGCTTACACGCAACAGAGAGGTCAGTCTGATCATTCATTATAAAGAAGACATTCATTATTAAGACATTCTGAGCAGTTTAGGAACAGTAGTTGGAGGACAGGAATGCCAGCGAAGTTTGGACAGAACTGAACCAGAATGCTATCAAATATCAAAACCTGTGTTTCTTAGATTTTTTTCTTTTCTTTTGTGGTACTGGGATGGGACCATGGTTTCTTACATTCTAGGCAAGTGCTTTTCCACTGAGATGCACCATCAGTTAGTGATTTTATTTTGGACAATCTATCATAGTGCCTGCTTCATTCTGCCCTTTGAGGTTTAATATGTAATAGCGTCACCTTGAAAAACTGGTATTGTAAATCAAAATATTATCTACATTTTCGTTTGGATTATTAACTTTGTGTACTATCTTGGATTTCTTTCTTCTTAAGTCTCAGTTTCAGATTTTTGACTACACTGTAGGCTGGCAAAAAGAAAAACCTTAGAGAGAGACCTGGGAGGAGAATCAGGAGGCGCAGTGGAAGGATTAGGGAATGAAGGAGTTTTAGAAGATGACCTTGGTCTCTCTGTGTATGTTTTTTAGAGAAAGAGAGAGTCAGTTTTTTTTCATCTGGTTTTTGTTTTTCTGACACTTAGTTGTGTATGTGGTGCTGGGATTCAAACCTGGGTCCTCAGCATGGCAGGCAAGCACTGTACCGCTAAGCCACCACTCCAGCCCCTCTGTGTATGTTTTAAAAGAAAGAAAAGTTGGACTTGGTGATTCATACCTGTAATGTCAGCTATTCAGGAGGCTGAGGCAGGAGGATTGCACGTTCAAGGTCAGCCTCAACAATTTAGGGAGACCATGTCTCACAATAAAAAATTAAAAGGGCTGGGATTGTAGCAGTGGGGTAAAGCACCCCTGAGTTCAATCCCCAGTACCAAAAAGAAGGGGGTGGGAATACATGGCCTTGAACCAAGGAGTTTTGGGTAGGTTCTCAATGGATGAGAATGGAAGTTTCTCTGAATTGGTTGATAATATCTGGAAATTGACAGGATTGAAGAAAATGAATGTACATTGAAATACTACATATCAGAAAGTTAGTTATGTTCGAATGATCTAGATGCTTCTGATGTATTGATTATGGAAGCGAAGTGTGGAAGTAGAGAGCCTTCCCATTCCTTTTTGTCCTCCTCAAAGAATGACTAAAAATTGCCTTATAACTGAGGGTAGAGAAAGAATGGCTGAATGTGTGAAGATAAATGAATAGCAGAGAATAATGTGTGAAGTGGATAAGGTTGAAGAGGTACCTACTAAGTGTTGGTCATTTTGTCTCAGTCATTAAGCACAAAAATTGTGGAACAGCTGGTGGTCATACATATAAGGTAGCGTGGAGCGTATGGCCTCCATTCTAATTGGTGTAATGGATATGGGGTATGATAAGTAGGGCTTTTCGAGGGTACATAGGGAAGGCACTTTACAACATGATTTTTTTCCCCCAGGCTGAGGACCGAACTCGGGGCCTTGCGTATGCTAGGCAAGCACTCTGCCACTGAGCTAAATCCCCAACCCCCACAACATGAGTTTTAAAGATTTGTGAAGTGATGTCTTGAATTTTTATTTCCCCAGGTGTGATGTATGGTTCTGGTCTTATCTGTTTTAATTTTGCAAGATCCTGTGTGCTTAAACACCAATTTAATGTGCTAAGTTATGGTCCTACTTAGGACAGGACCCCTTTTAGAAGAAAAGGCGGATGTTGAGGCTAAGAAAAGCAAGGTGTAGAATCTGGAAATGGGCAGGAACTCAGAAGCACAGGTAAACAGCTGTATCCGTAGGGTTTTGTATTTTCAAGAAATGTCTATGTCCAGTTAAATGTATGACTAGATTTTACAGAAGGAGGTAGATACAGACCTTTGTGTGTTTGATTTGCATACCTTGTAAAGGTTAATACTGGCCTGAAGAAGATTCAGTCGTCATATAACATTTGTATCTTCCAGCTAACATCCTGTTCTCATCCTTCCTTCCCTTTGTTTTTATTAGGTACAGTTTAGAATCTATTCAGCTTACCTAAATAAACATCTTGAAAGGCGATGACAGCTATTTCAAGGCCTTTTGATAATATCAATGTTTTATCATAGTAACAAGCCTTGTCTCTATTTAACAGCTGCATTTTAATTTCATTTTGAATTTTATAAATTTGCATTTTTAGCAAGCATTCTAAACAGTAGTGTCATTTGTAGCCTACTGTGTCTCCTCTGAGTTTTAAAAATATGTCATTTAAAACAACAGTGCAAATATTTTTATGTGTGTATATATATATGCACATACACACATTTTTTTTTTAATGAGAGGGACAGTGAGAGAAAGAATCAATTTTATTTAGTTTTTCATGTGGCTTTCGTTCTCTGACACATCGTTGTATACATGGAGCTGAGGTTTGGACCTGGGTCCTCACGCATGCCAGGCAAGCGCCATAACCACTGAGCCACTGCTCCAGCCCTGCCAAGTATATTTTTAAATAGTGTAAGTTTAGACAAATTAAGATTCTTAGGTGGTTACTTAGGCAGCGTTTTTTTTTTTTTTTTTTTAAAGAAAGAGGGACAGTGTGAGAGAGAAGCAACTTTTTTTTTTAATTTAGTTTTTTGTGTGACTTGATTGTTCCTCCGACATTTGTTGTGTACATGGTACTGGAGTTCGAACTTGCGTACTTGCGCATGACAGGCAAGCACTTCAACCGTCAAGCTTCTGCTCAAGCCCCCATAGGCAGCATTTTAATTAAATTCTTAAATTGGTTCTCAACTGCATTCTGGTTCATGTTCTATATATTCTTCCTACTTCTTGCTTGGCCCTAGCTTGATTTTCTTTGCATTTACTCTCTGCTAAAAAATTTATACACCAATCTTGGGAGGGTGGTGGTGACATGGGGAAAGAGTTTGGGAGGTTCCTGTATCAGGCAATCAGCAGTCTTTTCCTGATGGGAAGAAGAACCTTTTGCTTTCTTCCCTCCCCGAGTACTGGGGATTGAACCCAGGGACTCTAGCATTGAACTGTATCCCCAGTCCTTTTTATTTTGAAAAGTCCTCCCTTAGTTGTTGAGGCTAGCCTCAAACTTGTACTCCTCTTGCCTCTGCCTCTTGAGTCACTGGGAAATCTTCCTCTTTAATAAGTTCTTTCTCAAGGATGGGCAGATTGCTACTCATAATCGAGATGTCTAGCAGACGCTAGAGGACTTTTTAAATTACAACTATTTTGGATAATCTGTTTCACACTTTACCCTCTATGTTGTTCTTTTTTTGTAATGACCTTGTAGATGAGTAAATGAAAAGCTAAAATAAATTGTTTTGCTGTGTGGGTAGTAGTACATTTAATGATAGGTAAGGTTTGGAGAGTTTATTGGGGCATATATCCTGTTCCCTCAACTCTGTTTGAGGTTCTGGGATCACCTAGGAGTCTTCACTATGAAGAAATATTGTGGATATTCAGTTATATTTTATAGCATGCTCCTGTGGGATTTACCCAAGAAATAGTGGCTTGCACCCAATGAGCTCTCTAGCGTGTCCTTATTGCTCACATTGGAATGAGCACTGTGCTTTTTTCACTCACTAGCCTGATTTGGTCACATAACCATCTCCAAACGTCAGTGCTCTTCAGCATGGTGGTCTTTTACCTTATTAAAGTTTATGAAAAATAGTGAACATAATTATCATATGATTGTGTTTTCATGTTTTGAAAATAAAAGGGAATGGGAGGGGATAAACGGATCATTGCTGGATCTTGATGGCTAAAGGTAAGTGAATGCTTAATCTCACTTCATTTTTATTAATTATCTTTTGTCAATATCTTAAATATAGAAAAGCTTTCAGTTGTGTGTAATTTGTATGTAAAATTGAAGATACTAACTTGAAGTTTTTCCCTTCTGTGTTCTAAACACTAGGTACGTTCTATGGATGAACTGAATCATGATTTTCAAGCACTTGCTCTGGAGGGAAGAGCGATGGGAGAGGTAAGCGAGCTGGTGTGTCAGAAAAGTGGGTCTGTTTTGAAGGGAAGGTTGAAGTTGTCCTCCATCAAATGTGTCTGACTCTAGTCTCCAGAAGTATGTGCTTGCTTTTCCTTGTTGCCATCCTCATGCTAGGAATGGGTGGCAGGAGAATTTTGCCAGAACTATATTATTATGGGAAAAATGTCAAACTTAACCTAAGGTTTTTGTTTAAGAACAAAACAGAGCAACCAAAATATGAACACAAATGGTTGAATATTACATATTAAATAGTTAGCTGAAAATAGAGGTGTCAAAATTTAATATTTCAATTTTATATGTACAAAATGTCCTTACCTTTGCCTCATCTTCCAGTGGCTAGGTTCTTTGGCTGTTGGAAAAAGGAATCTTAGATTGGTAGCTAATTACAATATATCAAAATATGCCTATTTTTAGAGTAGTGCCTTTGCCTTTTTTGGGGTGGTTGTTAGGTTTCTAGTCACATAATTACTTAAGATTGAGGTCTGAGCCATCATCCTTTAGGAAGAATTCAGAAATAAGAATTTTACTTTGTAATTAAAATTTACAAAAAGGAAGTTTAGTGCCATCCAATATATCAATAGGTAGGATGGCCATAATTCTAAAAGAAAGGGGCACTGTGGTACACAGCTCCAATACTTGGGAGGCTGAGACTGGAGTACTAGAAGTTTAAAGCCTGTCTTAGCAACTTAGCAAGACCCTGTCTCAAAATGAAACTAAAAAAGGAGCTGGAGATGTAACTCCTTGGTAGAGTGCCCCTAGCTTCACACCCCCAGGACAAAAAGAAAGGATGTAGGGTTGGGTATGAAGTACAGATAACTAAAGTACAGCCAAGTTCTGGTGATTCTAGTTATTGATGTAAATGTTGGTAAGAAAGATAGAATATATAGCTTCAGTTAATTGCTAAAGGTATCAGAGGTTCAGAAATAGAACAATTGCTTGGGGCTCTCATTTTGGAAATAGTCCTTAGGTTTTCTCTGTTTTGATTGTTGTGTATCTAATATTTAAGAGCTCCTATATCTACATCTATTTTAATGTTTTAAAGTAGAATCCTTATGTTTTAGATGTTTCATGTATGTCATCTGTTAATTGATTCTTTAATAAAGCAAATATTATTTGATTCAGGCACTGTGCTAGGTTCTGAGGATTCAGAATTAAGGTAATTTCTGAGTTATAAAAAGCATTAATTGATTGTCTTTGTGGTTAGGGTTAAATAGTTTTTGATGTTTTGGTCCTGAGATTCTTGCTAATTTTGTTATAAGATTTTGATTTGACTTTCTGAATCATCCTCTGGTCACAAGAGTTCTTTGTCTTTATCATCTTGGGTTCATTGCTTTTAAGAGATGATTGAAAAAAAAAAAAAGAGATGATTGATAGGTGTCCTAGTGTTATTTGTCCCTGGTTAAAATCATTGCAACAGTGTGAATAAAAATACCCCATGTGAATATTGGTTAGAGGATTTGGTAACAATTTTCAGAGTAAAGTTTCAAAAGAAATTATAGTAGATTTGTTAGATATTAAGTACAGAAGGAGAAACTATATTTGTCTAATTCCCCTACTCCTGTGATTCTAAACTGGTCTACTCCATCAACAATCCGTATTACCATGAAAAATCCAATTCCAGGTTGATTAAAAAAAAAAAGCAAGAAGCGAAATAAAAATAATGCCGTATTTTACCACATTAATCCTAGCTCCAGCCCTAGCTGTAACCCTAACCTTAACATTAACTATAGCCTTAAAGGCTCAATTTTAATTGAACAGTTAACAGGATTTAATAGAGGGTGAATTTCTTTTAAATGACACGCTGACAGTGTTAAATTCATTTTTCCAATTTTTTCTACATAAATGCAAGTTTTTGATAAATGTATATAATTCCTTAGATGTAGATATAGGTGTATATATGTAACAGAATAAAGTATATTCTAACAGAAATGGTGGTGTCACCTCAATATTCACAAAGTAATAGTAACAACTACCTTTTGTCAACCTCTTATTAGATGCTAAGGAGTTTCCTTGTGTTGTCTTATCAGTATCATTGAGAGAACAGTTCATGTCATCCAGATTAGGAAAGAGGCCAAAAGAGATGAATTAATCTGCCTCAAATAACATTTGTAATAAGTGATAGAGCTTGGATTCTGACCTGGATTCCTTCTATTCCAAATCATGTTACCATAATTAGAATAAATAAAATGACTATTTGTAAAATAATCAAGAGGTAAAGCATCTCATTTTAGTAAGCTTTATAAAAATAGGCGTTTAAAAGAGAATCTTTAAAAATTTTTTTGGGGGATTTTAAAAGCAATATAATATCCTCTATCCAAATACAGATAACTTACTGGCATTATTTTTTAAAAGTGTAACCCAGGGCTGGAGCAGTGGCTCAGAGGTTACATCACTTGCCTGGCATACGTGAATGTGCAAGTTCAAACCCCTGGCGCCATGTACCCAACGAAGTCTCAGAGCAGTGAAAGCCACATGAAAAACTAAATGAAATTGATTCTCTCTCTCTCTCTCTCTCACTGTCCCTCTCTCTTTAAAAAAAAAAAAAAGGAGACCACCTAATATATTTAGGAGACCACCTAAATATAGAGTGACGTTTCTGTACTCAAGAACTTGCTTTAGCTAGTTGAGGAAACAGTGAATACATATGAAAATAGAAAGAAATGGTTTCTTCTGTGGTTGGAGTTTAGAAAGAGAGGATCATTATTGACAGGTCTTATTTAAGATAATTTTAATTGATGAGGCATACAGGTTGAGAAACATCTTCTAGTGTAGTTAGGATTTGGATAGGTGCAAATTCAGAGACTTTTTTGTAGCAATACAGAGATTATAAAAAAAATATAGTAAGCTTTTATAGTAAAATAAAAAAGCACAACTTCCAATTACTTCATTAATTTTCTTCCTTGTTTAATAATGAACATTGCCAGAAAGGAGTATATAAATATTTACCAGTATAAACAAAGTAAGTTGCATGAACTTTTAAACCAGGCACGGTATCTTTTGTTGAAGTTATTTTGTGTGTGCAGGTGTGCGTGCGTGTGTTCACTCATAGGGATAAGGCTTCATTAAGTTAAACAGTATTTGTGTACAGAAATATATATCTTTAGAACTCAGAGAATTGGTTCCCTTCAAAGTAATTGATTTCTAGTGGTTAAAGATAGTGCTCTTTGGCTTACATTTTTTTTTCAAAGCCACCACTAGACTCTTGGTGTCACTTGGAAGCATTTAGAGTATTTCATAATAGAAGGCTTGCAAAGAATTGGGTACTTAAAATATCACCGTCAGGCCTTTCTCGTTGTTTGAAGTGCAGTTCTTACTAGCTGAAGGACTGCATATAAGGGTTTTACTTGGCTCCTAATCTAGAAAGTCAATATAAAAAGGAAGATAGGAAAATTCTTAGTATTGGGGTCACAGATAGTAAAATATTTCGTCCATGTTCCTTGTTGGCTCTTCCTTTCAAATCCTGAAAAGTTGAAAGTCACATCCTTGAGCAGCTTTTATTTACTCTGAAAGCTCAGTCTGTGAGTTGAGTGTTAGAGTGTGTTTTAGTAGTCAGAGACAGCAGACTGACCTTGAGTTCTGAGCTCTGCTTCTGCATTGGTTTAGTGTATGAACTTTTAGGACTTATTTCTTTCACTTGTAGGAGGGCAGTTTTATTACTTTTCATGTCCTTTTAGCATGGATTTGTAAAGAGGAAAGCTGTTCTGATTAGAAAGTACTTTGAGAGCATTTCACAGAAAGTTACCTTTTGCATAATTGATTTTCTAACTTTTAAAAACTCCAGGGGGCTTGCTTTCTTCTTGAGATTCCTAGATATTTTTATGTATTGTCATATTGACAACTCCCAGGCCAAATGAATTGGTTTTAGATATTTGGCTTTGGGTCTTTGAAAAAACCTACCCTTGGAGCCAGGCGCAGTTGTACGGGTCTGTAATCTCAGCTACTGTGGAGTCTGAGTCAAGAGGATTGCAAGTTTGAGACCATCCTTGGGAATATAGTGAGATCTTGTTTCAAAATAAAAAAATATAATACAAAGGGCCAGAGTGTAGCTCAGTGGTCACTCAGGTTTAATTCTAGTACTGCCAAGAAAACAAGAACAACAAAACAAAACAAAATTAAACACCCAAATAAATCTACCCTTGGCAATAGAAGCTGATGAAGAGAATGTGGAGAGTGCTCCTGTATATGGAATGACAAGGGATTTTTTTGCTAGGGGCTGGAGCAGTGGCTTAGCATTAGAGCTCTTGCCTGGCACGCGTGAGGACCTGGGTTCCAACCCCAGCATCACATACACAATTAAGTGTCAGAAGAAAAACCAGGTGAAAAAAAGTAAATAAAATTGACCATCTCTTTCCCTAAAAAAATAAGAATTTTTTGCTATACACTGGAAGTAGAATAAAGTGATATTTATTTAAAATATATCTATATAGATTTTTGTTAGACTTTATATAAAAATTCTGTTCATTAGGGTGAGATAGCAGAATGGTTGCAGAGGGAGGAATTTGGTAGTGATTTGGAGAAGGTATTAAAGAAAGATAAAACTTGGTGCAGCAAACATTCATCTTGTTTAGACTTTGCCTTTTTCCATCTGTAAGTCAACGATAATGCACTGGATGGTTTCCCTGTGCCCTTTTAGGTCTGTGATTCTTGTAATTTGCCTTTCTGTCTGTAAAAGTAGAAAAGAAGAATAGTTCTGACTTTTCAAGGGCATACCAGAGGACATTAAAATATGCCCTCTTGAGATTTTGAGAGATTCTGGGACTAAGTTTCTTTTTTAAAGTGACTATCTCACTATTGTGCAGCTGCTTAAGACATTGAAATGTTTATTAGGGTTTGTGGTTTGGTGATTCTAGAAAGCCTAGTGTGGAGGACAACTCTTAAATTTTTTCCACATCTTTCCATTATGGCAAAGAGAATCTCATGGGACTGCAGGCTTTTGGGTAGCTAAAAGTGCTTATAGAATCACAGCTCTGAAAGGGCAAGTGCACAAGTTCCTTGTGAATTAAATCCCTTAAAAAAAGTTCAGTTGATTACAGAATTGAATGAGTGTTGGGAAAGAGATACGATGTTTGCCAGTGAGGTCATGTAGTCTGTCTTGGAGTGAGGAGGAAAAATTAATACAGCCTTGAAGTATATTAATATAAAAATATGTGACGAAGGAGTATGACTAATACCAACTTTCAAAATGTAACTTCTGAATACAGGTAGGAATGGGAAAAGGACCTAGTTTTATTGTCCTTGTATTAATACTATTTGGTTTTGGAGCATATTTGAGCATATTTGACTTCTAGCTTTTAACATGAAATGTTTACTTTAGAGAAAACATGGCTAGCTAGGCCAAGTGGCCCAAAGGAGCATGATCTTATTACTTGGCTTATTTGTATTATTGACTCTGTGTTAGATGTGAAATGGTCTTTCCACGAGTAGTATTTGGAGAAGTTCCTGGTACCTCATAATAGTTTAGGGTTGAGATTGGGCATTTTGAGGGAATAAGGTAGGAGAAAGTGTCCTCTAACCAGAAAATGTGGATATATCTGACATTGGAACCTGTTTCCTAATTCTGCCCTTTCACTTTAAGACCTGTGTCCAACCCCACTCATTGCATTATCTGCCTTCTAGTCTGTACAAAGAAGATGAGGTGGTCAGTCCTATTATAGTTACATTGAACTGTCTTGGCATGTTTAGACGCAGCAAAACATACCTTTCATTAAATTTCTGCCCTGTTATTATCCTCCTTTGGCTAAAATGTCACCATTTTTTTTTTTTTTTTTTTTTAAAGAAAGAGGGACAGTGAGAGAGAGAGAGAAAGAGAGAAACAACTTTATTTAGTTTTTCACATGGCCTTAGTTGCTCCAACACTCAGTTGTGTACGTGGTGCTGGGGTTTGAACCCGGGTCCTCAAGCTTACAAGGCAAGCTCCGAAACCGCTGAGCCACCGCTCCAGCCCCAATGTCACCATTTTTTGACGCAAAGCACTATGCTTTATTTAAGGGTAAACCAGTTAGACTACACTAATACTCTTTAGCCTTTGCAATATCATGCGATGCTGTTGATAGCATTTATCTGTGTGAATCTCCTAACAGGTTTGTGGTGGCACTCTCCTATAATCCCAGTAATGTAGGAGGCAGAGGGAGGATCACAAGTTCAAGGCCAGGCTCAGCAAGTTAGCAAGACAATATCCCCCAAACTAAAAAGGACTAGGGGTGTACCTGAATGTTAGAGTGCCCCTGGATTCAATCCCCAACATTGCTGCCAACAACTATTTGAACCTAAGTTTCTGTCACTTGAAATCCTGAGTTTTCCTACTGTTCAGCATGTTAAGAGTCTACTAGTTATTCAAAATCCAGCTTCAAGTATCAGCTTCTCTGTAAAGCTTTCTTGTTTTCCCCAGCTAGACAATGTGCAGGGCATTCAAATAGCAAGTGATTAGTATTTTTGTGGCCCTACCCTGTTCCTCCAAGGGGACCTCAGTTCAATTTGGCAAATATTGGTTGTGTTTTCCATAAGTACATTTCTACCCTCAGGGATGTAGAGGTGTGGAGGAGAGGACAAGGCACAGACAAAACTGAAAGCACTCATTCTACCTTCTACAGTTTTCAATTATTCAGTAGTTATTTTTGTAAACGTAGAGTATATAAGATGAATAATCAACAATGTTGTTATTATTAAAGTTGAATCCGATATAAAGCATTTGTTATAAAAGATCTTTTATTAAATACAGTTGTAACCAGATCAGTAGTACACTTCAAGCCATCTCTTAGGACATGGAAACATGTCCTCATTATATATGTACAAAAATAGATGAAATGGCATTTTAAAAACTGGAATTACTTTTCTTAATTGCTTGCACAAGCTTGAATTAAGCTATGTTGCCTGTAATTCCTTCTCACTTACTGTTAATTTTGCTGATAAGGAACCTGAATACCAAAGCCTATTTGCTGAATTTTTCCTCTCTTGCATATATATTTTTTAATTGGTGTGTTATAGTTGTAAATAATGGTGGGCTTTGTTATGTATTCATGCATGCACACAATTTGTCAGTATCATAATTGGGCCAATATTATTCCTCATATTTCCCCTTTCCCTTCCTCCCTCCCTGCCTCCCTCCCCTTGGTCCCTTTCCTCTATTCTGCTGATCTTTTGATTTAATTCATTATAGTTTGATTAATTAATATATGCTGTGGTTCTTGTAGTGAGGCATGTGGAGAAAGTAGTTTTTCTGTTTTGGTATTTTCTATATAATAGCAGCCATATTTATGAACTACTCATTTCCTAGAATGAATAAAAAAAGGCACTGCTGTATATGTGGCATGCTGAGATCCTTGTCGTGTCAATTCAATAATTAAAAATACCCTGAGACTGGGTGTGTGAATGGGTTTGAGTATTTGGTCCCATCTTGAGGCAAAATATTCTTTGTCCTCTCAGATGACCTGCTTGCTTTCTTCTTTGGGGCATCTGAGGGGTGTTGGTCATAAAGCACTCTAGTCATTTTTACTCTTATTTGTAAGTGTTGCAGGCATGTATCTTTTGCACACTGGGTTCTCAAGTACTATTTTGCAGTTGTTATGAAGTGTAGGCCTATCATAACATGAATGTTGTTATGCTATAGATCAAGTTGTGTGTGTGTGTGTGTGTGTGTGTGAGAGAGAGAGAGAGAACCTGATTTGTAGGTAGCTTGATAAACAGTGCTGTTTCTTTACATGTTTCTTCCTGCGTTATGCAGAGAAACCCAAATCACTTCAGGCCTTGCATCCTTTTCGGATCGTACTGTCATCTGCTATCCAGTTTTGTAAAGATAATAGAGAAAAATAGATTGTTTTGGCTGTGTTCCAATAACATGAATCGTGAAGCATAGAAAAAGCTTGCCTTTTACTGGATTCAGGAGGGGCTATGTAGTGGAGAAAGGACTAGGGTTAATGCACCACAAATTAGACATGGAGTTTGAGATGCTGCAGTGTCTTGAGTGTTGTTGACAGTGGAACGTTCTTTGGTATGTAAAGAACTTGAGGAGCCTCTGTGCATTTTGGAGTGTCAACAGCTGGCTCTGTACTTCCTGTTTTCCTTTACCCTAACACTGAAGAGTTACCAAGTTCTCATTTTCTCTACTTGATTGCCTTTTTGCACCTTTGCTCTTTTTGGTTCCCCAGGAGCCCTCAGTGGGTCTTCAGTCCCTTTGGACTTACGAAACATAAATTTGCAATATTATACTTACTTAACTGTTTTGTCTACATTTGCCACAACTGACTCTACCAAATAGATTCCTAATTAAGGGCACTTCAGTGTGTACTCAGTGACCTCTTCATTCCTGATCATCATTATGGGCTGTGTCTCTTAATTTTTATAATTATATAGTGTTTGTTTTGTTTTTAAAATGTGCTGCGAAAGCTGAGGGGGTCTTCGCACTCCTCAGTTGTTCCTGCTCTGGTTTTCACAGGTCTCTTCTCCTAACCGTTTCATGCTTGCATTATTGCAGTGGCCTTTTTGCTTAGACGCCTCAGCATCCGTTTGTTTCCCCTCGCCACAGCCTGGAGAACTGTCAGATTAACCTTTCAGGTGTTTTCATGATGCTGCTCCTGGTTGCTGCCTTCTGTTTGGAACCTACCCCTCCGGCGGCAGCGTGTGCTCCATGTGCTTCACCCTGTGCATGCTGCCCTGCTGTTGATGGGCAGTCTCCTGCTGGGCACATGGTCCACTGGCTTTCGCTTCTGTTTTGTTATTTGCAGAAAGTCCTTTGAATTGTTGGCCTGCCCTAAACAGCCCCCTCCTTTAAGACATTCTTTGACCAATCTTATCTCCTTTCATTTCTTTGACTGGTTGCTGGGCTTTTCTTCATTTGAAGTAGATTGTGAAGTTTAGCAGTCTGTATTACAGTTCTAGTCAGCTTTCTTATCTTAAAATGCCTTTTTTTTTTTAAGAGAAAGAGAATATATTTTATTTAGTTTTTCATGTGGCTTTCAGTGCTCTGAGAACTTTGGGGGTTTGAACTTGTATACTCGCACAAACACTCTTTTCAATTGATTCCTTTTTTTGTTCTTTTATAATCTTATAAATTCTTTCAGAGACAAAAAGAATGTCTTGCTACATTTTTTGTTACTTCCAAATCTGTTAAGGTCTGTTAAGGTAGTACGTTTGGACTTCAGTAAGTACTTCAGATGCTGAAACTTTTTTTCCCTCTCTTCTCTGCTATAGCCAGAAATGCAAAATTGGTTTTCAGATGTAGGAAGGAAGACCAAATTACTTCTTCCTTTTTTTTTTTTTTAAGAGCAAGAGAGAGAAAGTGAGAGAAGGAATCAATTTTATTTAATTTTTCATTTGGTTTTCGTTTTCCCAACACTTAGCTGTGTAGTGGTCTAGGGTTAAACCCAGGTCCTCATGCATGCCAGGCAAGTGCTCTACTGCTGAGCCACCGCTCCAGCCCCAAATTACTTTTTCTTGGCGAGGGCTAAACAGTTTGTTCAATTTTATCAGTAGTGGTGGAAGTGTTATTTATTTAAAAAATTTTTTTTAAGAGGGGACAGTGAGAAAGAGAGAAGCAATTTTCATTTGACTTTCATTCCTCAGACTCTTCGTTGTATATGTGGTGCTGGAGTTTGAACTTGGATCCGGGCAAGCGGCATAACCGCTGAGCCACCACTCCATCCCTATTAAAATCATTTTAAATAGTACAGTAAGAATTTTTAAAATTACCATTAACTTTTTTTTTTCAGGGCTGAGGACCGAACTCGGGGCCTTGCGTGTGCTAGGCAAGGGCTCTGCCACTGAGCTAAATCCCCGACCTCTATCATTAACTTTTGTTATTTAAAAATTAGGTTGAAGTGAAATGTGTCTGCTTCAGAGAAATGCCTTATTTATTTGTAGTGAGTTCCAAACCATCATAATCTCTAGTTTTATTTTTTACAGAATCATTTGTAAACCATAACAGAAGTATATATTGTGACAAGTAATTCATAATTCCATCATTATCAGCAAGCACCTTTTTTTATTTTTCTTTTCTGTCTTGATCCAAAAGGGAATGCAACATGAAGAGAAGTAGTCTTTACGTGTATAATTGTGTTTTTACTTTTAAAATTTAATGGTGTATTATAGACTCATAGCTCCTTGATTGTTGAATATTTTTTTAAAGATTATTATTATTATTTTTTAAAGAGATAGGGACAGTGAGAGAGACAGAGAAAGAGAGAAACAACTTTATTTAGTTTTTCACATGACCTTAGTTGCTCCAACACTCAGTTGTGTACGTGGTGCTGGGGTTTGAACCCGGGTCCTCGGGCTTGCCAGGCAAGCTCCGAAACCGCTGAGCCACCGCTCCATCCCCGATTGTTGAATATTTTAATTTGTGTTCAACTTTTTTTTTTAATTTTAAAGAGAGAGGGACAGCCAGAGAGGGAGAGCAAAAGAAAGAAACAAGTTTTATTTAGTTTTTCATGTGACATCCTTGTGTACGTGGTGCTGGAGTTTGAACGCGCGTACTCACGTATGCCAGGCAAGCGCAGTAACTGCTGAGCCACTGCTCCAGGACCCCTCCTTTTCTTTTTTAAAAAAATATTTTGAGACAGGTTGTCCATGCTGACCTTCAATTTAGGACCCTGTTGCCTCAGCCTCCTGAGTTAGGTGCATTATAAGCATGTAGTGTGGAGCCTGGCCTAGTTTTCTTTTTCTTTTTATTATTATTTATTTTTTGTTTTTGTGGTGCCGAGGATCAAACCTGGGGCTTCATGTATGCGAGGCAAGCACTGTACCACTGGGCCATATCCCTAACCCCTCTGGCCTAGTTTTCTTTTTTGAATTTTTTTTGTTGTTGAAATAAATTCTCAGGAATGAACTTTAGTCTTTTCTTGGAAGATAAGAACTTGAACTTTACTAAATGTTAATGTTTTCCAGATTTAAAAGTGAACATGGCTTTTGATACATAAATATGTGTTTGTCTACATAGGTGTGTGCATAAACACACACATACACACTGCAGGCTCCTCCAAAAGAATTGTGCTAACATTGGATGAATAACCCCCCCCAAACAAAACAAACAAACAAGCCAACAAAAAAACTTTGTTAAGAGTTGAGTTATAAAATTTTAGTAGTGACTTAAATTAAGTGTAGATCATGGTGTTTATGAAAGCTCTTTGCATACCACTCACTTAATTTCACAGCAGCCTGTGGCAGGGCTAGATACGTTTCCTAAGGCATTAAAATTTTGAGAAAGGTCTTCTGAAAATTATGCCATTTCCATGGATCAGACTAGAATGTGAATTATCAGTGGTTACTATCATACTTCTTCAGTACTTCTCAGTTCTTTTTTTTAAGGAAAAAAAAACAGCTTTATTAGGAAGCAAAGAGACTGTGCTAACTTAGATAGCTGGTTGTAAAGGATCTGAAAAATTCACTGATGTCCTCTAAGACTTAGTTCTTCTCATTTCTGAAAGGTTCTTTTTCTAAGTTGATGTCAGCTTCTCTTAATATACTGAGTGATGAGAAAATGTTTTCATACATTAAAAAATGTTTTTAAATTTTGCTCTATTTTATGAGCTAGTTAAATATTCAGTCATTTGACATCTGTCAGCATTGAGTACATTGCAGTGAAGCTAAGCTTGTTGTGGAAATTTGAGTTGCCAGATAACAGCATAGTCAGACCTGATGATGCTTATAAGAGAGAGTGCCATGCAGCCTGTATTGAGTATGTACGCAGTTAACCAATGTTTTATTCCTTTTGAGTATGGAGTAGCTGTTGGATCATCCATTTGGTGTTAAGACCAGTTGCAAACCTCAGTGATACTTCCCTAACACTGTATTTGTATTGGTATGGTCAATAGGTCCAGTTAATCATATTCCCTTTGTAGCTTCTGCAAAGCTGCACTCATGGTTCTTGTAGTGCTCTGGGTCTCTTCATTCTAGGTGTTTGTACTAGAGTGATCTGGATGATGCTGTGCTCCCTTCATCCTCTGGCTTAGTGCGTGGGAGCATTTCCTTGGGAAACCAGAGTATGGTGAAGTCTTGGTTATGATTTTCTCTTAATTAAGAGTAGCAGTTGACTCTTTCGGTCGTTCATATGAATTCAGCATTGTGTTCTTTACATACTTTATTGCATTTAATGTTCACAATGGCCCATTTTCTAGCTGAAAAAACTGAGCAGAGCGTTAATTTACATAGCTGTTTTATTTATTTATAGCATTCATGTTTTGTCACTGTATTTTTTTTTTTTTTAAGAGCAGGAAAGAGGGGCTGGAGCAGTGGCTCAGCGGTTATGTATGGTGCTTGCCTGGCATGTGCAGGGTTGTGGGTTCGAACCCCAGCACATACACCATGAAGTGTCAGAGCAGTGAAAATCACATGGAAAACTAAAGTTGATTCTTTCTCTCACTGTCCCTCTATCTTTTCTTTTTTTTTTTAAACCTGAGAGAGAGTCAATTTATTTTTTCTTCTGGTTTTTGTTTTTTTGTCACTTAGTTGTGTATGTGGTCCATTCATCCCAGGCAAGCGCTCTACCACTGAGCCACCTCTGCATCCCATTATCACTGTATTCTTGAAATAAGAAACTTTAGAGTTTCTTGATGTCCTCAGTCCTTTATTATTTCTATAGGATTTGAAAGGGTTCTTAGTAAGGATTGTTGGGATGATTGTGTGAGTGTGGCTTTGTGTATTCTTTTTTGTTAGACGTAAAAAAGGCGTATCCACACAATATGTAATAGTTTCCCAAGTGACCAACATTGCTTGTATTTGGTTTCTATTTTATTCTCCCAAAGCCTCATGAAATATGCTTACCTATGTTTTTTTGTTTACAAATCTGTGGTTCAGGTTGGGATAAATTGTTGTTTTCACCAAGGTTGAAAACGCAGTGTTGGTGGGGCAATTAGGAATCCCATTTATATGGGACACTATAAGGAAGAGTATAAAAGTCGGTTTCCTTGCTGGGATTGGAAAGATCACACAGCCTTGCTTCTCAGTTTGCAGGTTTTGAAAAGGACTTCTATTACTAATTCAGGGATTGGCATGCTCCTGCCTCCCTAGAACCGCAAAGACTTAGGTATAAAACCAAAATGAATTCTATTTATGATGAGAAATAAAAACTCAGTTGAATATGCTCATGTTCAGTGGTCAGTGTGCGTGGCTACAGGATGAAATCAATTTTTCTAACAAGTTTCTTGGCATGAACAGTGTCAGAGTTAAGGAAGTTATTTGTTTTTAGTGTCTACTGTAATCATGTTCACTTGATGTATTAATTACCTTTATAGGGATGGACTTAATTTGTGCATCCTGTATCCTCTCCTTAAGTGTGCTAATTGGATGATACAGCCCACAGTCTGAATTCCTCTGTCTTCCTCTGCTTTTGTTGGACCATTTCCTATCCTTTATCTTCCTTTAGAATTTCAAACCTTTTAATCTTCTTATTGCCTAATCTTTCCTTAAAGTGAATTTTGTATATCTCTCTTGTGATCTGTTGCTTTTTGTCTGGTCAGAAAACAGTCTTGTGCTGGGGCTGTAGTGGTAGAGTGATTTTGCAGCATGTCTGGAGTTTCATTCCCAGAATTGCAAAAAACAAAACCAAAAATGCAAACAGTCTTTATTCTCAAATTCTTGATGAGATAAGTTGTAACTGTCTTTTCGTATGCCAGTAGCATTAAAATTTTGGTTATTAATTTAGGTGTGGCTTAAGTTAGTTTGGTCACTACTAATGTTTATGTCAACGGGTTATCAAGCCAACCTAATTCTGTGGATGTTATTACCTCTAGAAGGCTTACTCTTGAATTTGAAATAGCATTTGGATAGCACATCTTCACTTTATTTTATACTTCAGTAATTTCTTAACTTTTTTAGTAGGATCAGATTTGAAATTAGGTGTCTTTGTTTTAGTCGAATTGTGAAAGTGATTTCTACCAATTCTCAGTAAAAGTAACATTTCTGGATTGATTTAATTTTACAGTTTTAAAAGCCAGTCACTTTTAACATATAAGGGCTGTAAAAAAAAGTAGGAGAGAACCTGAAATGGATAGAATTAATTACCTTCTATATTAAAAAACATAAAGTTGTGTTTTTGAATACATAACAAAATACTTCATGGTCAAGTTATGTTAGTTACCTATTGCTGTATAACAAGTTATATAACAGTTAATAATGCAGTTGTTTAAGTCTCACAGTTTCTATAGGTTAGGAACCAGGCAAGGCTTTAGTAGGGCCTCTTACAAGCTGCAGTAAAGATTTCAGGGAGGTGGTATTCAGCTTGATTGGGGAAGGATTTGCTTCCAAAGTCATGAACTTGATGTCAGGATCCAAATCTTGATGAGTTGTAAGACTGAGGACCTCAGTTTCTAATGTTGTGCAGAGATCTTTCTTGATTTCTTGATACATGCTGCCTGTCTGTTCCTGGGGTGGCTCCTAGCATAGCAGCTGTCTTAATTAAATTGAGCAGGAGGGAAACAAAATAGGATCAGCAGTATGGACACCACAGACTTATGGAGCATCATGTGAAACGTGACACTCCGTTACTTGCCTTAAAGTTATTTCTTAGAGGCATGTCACTGGCTCCTTCCTGCTCACAATAGTGAAGGGGATTTTAGATCATTAGGAATCATTGCTAATGCTGCTTTTACCACAACAATTTGAGGAGTGTAGATGCCATGTTTTGCAGTAAAGAAAAATGCTCAGTTCTCTAGAAGACAGACAGATGTGTACAGGCTTTTTGCTAAGTTTGCTTCTGTTTTTCCCCAAATGCCTTTTTTTCATTATTCTGCATTCTTCCCAGTTTGCGGAACACATTTGCAGTTCATACTTCACCCTGGCCTTGTCCCCTGCTCAGCTTGCTGCCACCATCCTCTCCTACCTACCTTTTCTTTATTTCTTCCTAACTTAACTTTGTCCCTGTTCTTTTTCACTGATAATCATTAGTTGATCTTACCACTATTTTGGGACTGCAATGGAGTTCTGGTACTTTTTGGGCTGTCCCTAGCATCTATTTAGGTTTTATATTGATTGTTCAGGATTTGCGTTTATATTATTTGTTAATAGTGGGAGAAATGATTGATTCTTGGAAAGTTAGGGATTTAAACTTATTGGTGTGTATTTTTTGAAGTGGAATCTCCACTTTTTTATTTTTGGTGGTACTGGGAATTGAACTCAGAGCCTTGTGCATCCTAGGTAAGCACTGTACTACTGAGCCACATCCCCAGCGCCCCCACCCCTTTTTAAGCTAGAACGACAGTGGGGGTGGGAAATCAATTTTTATTGAGTTTTTCACATGGTGTTATTGCTCTTGACACTTATTTGTGTACATGGGTGCTGGGGTTTGAACTCATGTACTTGACATGCCGGGCAAGTGCCATAACCGCCGAGCCACCACTCCAGACCCTCACTAGCCCATTTTTAAATTTTATTTTGAGATGACGTCTTGCCAGTTTGACCAGGCTGGCTTTGAATGTTAATCTTTCCTCAGTCTTCCAAGTAGCTGGGATTACAGACCTGCACAACCATGCCCATCTTCGAATCTCCACTTTTTGTATACTTTATGTTTGCTGTGCTCTTGTTTCATTTTGAAGAATTTAGCCTAGAAACAGTTTGGTTTATTTGCTCACTTGCTTTTGTTGGCTTTGCATATTATGACAGCCTGACAAGTTGTAGTAAAAGATGACAGGATCCCAGAAATCACTTTTGAAATCTTGAGCTCAAAGCCTGCTGTCATCAGTCAGCAGTTTGACAAATTGTGGATAAAACTATTTGTATATGGAACTTGTAGTTACAGAGTTATTGCCCAAGGGTTGCCTTCCTTCTCTGTGCCGGACTTTGAATAGAAATTTCCAAGCTTGTGTGGAGAAGGATCAACATTAAAGGGCAAGAATTGTTTTAATCACCTTTGCTCTCTTTCTGGTATTTAATGAAACATAAAGTTAACCAACAAATGAGGTGAACTCCTTTTGCTAACATTTTTTGTTAGATGCAAAAAGGGTTAGTTGATGTGGACTCCTATTCTCACTCCCATCAAAATAAAAGAGAATAATAAAAATTATGATTGGAAATGGTATAACCTATGAGGAAAGAAACTATTTGTCATCTTTGGATAGGACATTTTTAAGAAAACACGAACAATTTAAAATCAAGAATTGTTGAATATTGTCCTTTGCATAGTTTATACATTAATTTTCAATATCCCCTGTGTGATTTTACAGCTATTTCTTGTAGGTATGATGCCACTAAATTCATTTATTGAGAACTTACTGTGGGCTGACATTGTGCAACGCAGTCATTGATAGTATTTGTTATTGTCACAGCATCCTGAAAAATATTTACTTCATCAATAATAAGAATGAGGTCTAGAACAGTTCACTAATACCTCCCTGAGCACGACAAAATCGTGTCGTCCAGTGCTTCCTGACTCTACTGCTTAGCTTTGGTCTAGGTCCTATCAGTTTACCCTTTTCCTTTTCCTTCCCAGTCTTTGCAGAATAGAACCCAGAGGCACACCAGGATGCAGAACTGCTGCTTGTAACTGTTCTTCTTTGAGAAAACGTAGGCGTCCATGCAAATGCTTTTTGTTATGATATTGTTTTATTTGAAAATAGATTAAGGTCTGAAAAGTGTGTGGGAAATTGCTGTGGTCCAGGTAATAGCCCATGTCCATGAGATAGAATTACAGAGCTTTTTAAGTGTAGATTAAAATTATGCTGAGAAACATAGAAATTATGTTAGGGAAACTGGGATTCATTTTAGTAGGCAGAGTTTAGTTTTTCTTCCATTATCATTGGGCTCTGAGTTATAAATTAGAAAGATAATCCTTTATTGTCAAGGAAGAAAGCAAATGTTTTGCACTTTCTGGTGGTTTTTTTTTTCTGTTCTTCTGAGAAATTCAGCTGTTCAGGTATACGCCTTTTTATGTTCAAAAGTAATGGTTAAACACTGTCTCAGACTTCGTAGTTTCCTGACTGAATAATAGCAGTTGAAAAGAAAACATACAGAGGAAATAAGAGGGGGCATTTTAATGTGTAAAGCTGATGACCAGAACCAAAAATGATGGAGTTCTTGTGGAATTTTCCTTTGCAACCCTGATCAATGATGCTTTGATGTTGTGTAAAACTACTGTATTTTGCCTGAAGATTACTTAGCATTTCTTCGGTTGAAGCTAGTTCTCATTGGTTTAGGACCAGTAGTGCCTGCATTTCTCAGAACCATGGAATGATTTTTGAAGTCACTTCAGTGACACACTACCAAATATTGTTAAAAATAGCAGAGGTTTGGAGACTTTTTCCTTCTAGTAATGTATGGATAGCTTTTCTGTTTTTCCAAAATCTTGATATAGGGGCTGGAGCAGTGGCTCAGCGGTTACAGCACTTGCGTGGCATGCATGAGGACGCAGGTTCAAACCCCAATACCCCATGCACAGCTAAGTGCCTGAGAAACAAAGGCCAGATGAAAAAATAAATAAAATTGATTCTCTCTTTCTCTCTCTCCCTCTCTCTTAAAAAAAGAAAGAAAAAGTAAACAAAAAACAAAACAAAATCTTAAAATAGGGCAATGTTGTGGTTGGAAAATGTTTCCACAATAGAATCTTGGTGCATGAAGGAAGTGAGTTTTGCCTCTAGCATTCCATAACTGGGGTTCATTGCTGAGCTTATGCTATAGTTCGGGTAACTTTGTATTTGTAGGTGGTATATACTTAGCAGTGTTTTAATAGTTATAGATACTTTCTTTTTCAACAAGAGTCCTCTTAGCAAGCAGTTAGCTAATAGGGCCAATATTAGTTTTCTTCCCTCCCCCTTAAAAATCTTGGCATAGGTTAAGCGAATAATTCTAGATATTTATGCTGAGCCTTTATTGGGTAGTCTGATCCGTGTTCCCCTTTGCCTTAAACGTCTCTGTGTCTTTTACCAAATATACAGTAGTGCCTTGACCACAGCTGTGTTGTCAGGACACTTTGATTAAAGGCGTTCAGGGCACATGGGCATCTTCAGTACCTTGTCTAAAAGAAAGTGTTGACTGCTGTGCTCTCCTCCTCTATGAATTCTTTAAAAGCATCTATTATTTTTAATTTGCAGCAGCTCTTGCCAGGTAAAAAGTTTTGGGAAACAGATGAATCCAGCAAAGATGGACCAAAAGGAATATTCCTGGGTGATCAATGGCGAGACAGTGCCTGGGGAACATCAGGTAATCTAGATCTAGCATCTGTACTGTGATTTATGCCTGTCGTAGAGCTCCTTTCCTCAGCAGTTGGCAAGCCATGAATTTTGCATCAGTGACATAAGCATGTCAAGCAAATGTCCTGTTCTGTAGTATAATTGCCATTAAGGAGCTTATATGATGTAATATATTAAAGCAATTAGCACAAAATCCAATCTTCAGTATTTTCTGAAGTGCTAGCCACATAGGAATGGTCTTATTTTGAAATGACCATGTCTTTAGCTATAATTTTTATTTGGTACTGCTGTCAGCATACTTGGAATTAGAAAGACCCTTGCCTGCCATTTGAAGTTCATGCCCCCACCCCCTTATACCATGAATGGGATGATTGATCTTATATGTGACTGGGGCCAAATAAGATTGCTGGGCATAGACATTCTTGTGATAGGCTTACCTCTAAAGAGATGTGGGGAACAGTTATAGAGACAGACAACACTGACAGCAGAAAGAAATGACAGATGTTAGGGAGGAAGGAAACAGAAAACCCAAAAGCTGATGTGCTATATAGCACACTGTAAGAATGGAACCTCACGATGATATTGGTTCATCAGAAAAGATCAAGTTATCTTGTTTTTAAAAAGGGAAGTAAAAATCACATTTTGTTTCAGTGGCCAATAAATAAAATATATTAAAGAAATGCTGCTACTTGAAAGGGATAAAAGTTAATTTTTCCACTTAGCAAGATAAACCAGTTATGTGAACTGCTATATTCCTCTGCCATCCTGGATAAATGAGGGGGTGTTTTCCGTTTGCTTAGCTTATGTACAATATCAATACTTCATGAAAGACACAATAGGGTATTTCGGCACAGCTGACCGTTACAGGTGTCCTGATTCTCAGACATTGGTTTATCCATGAGACATCACTCATAATTTGTTTGGGCCTCTGGCTGCACTGTATCATGCTTGTGTATCTTTTTTGTAGATCATTCAGTTTCCCAGCCAATCATGGTGCAGAGAAGACCTGGTCAGAGTTTCCATGTGAACAGTGAGGTCAATTCTGTACTGTCCCCACGATCGGAGAGTGGGGGACTAGGCGTTAGCATGGTGGAGTATGTGTTGAGCTCATCCCCGGGCGATTCCTGTCTAAGAAAAGGAGGATTTGTAAGTTGGCTTGAGGAACTTGTTCCTTTCTCTCTCTTTCTTTTTTTCTCTCTTTCTCTTTTACCCTCTAAAGCAAAACATGCCGATTTAGTTTCCTTAGATGCATCACTAATTACAGGGATTTAAAACACTTCCATTGTGAATAGAGATCAGCAGACAGTAGGAGATGTAAACTAAACTTTAAAGAATGAAAAAGTAATGTTTTTTTGGGTGACACATTGATAGTAACGTGAAGTAAGAACTGGAATCAGAGTCTCGGTTCATTGGCCTACCAGAAAACATCATTCTTAGTTTAAAACAAAAAGCAGAAAAGAGGGGGTGGGGGAGCTGAAGCGGGATGTTGGTAGGAAATCCTAGGATCTGAGAGCAGTGATTGACGAATACCTAAGGAACCTTAAAATGAATCAGATAAGTAGGATCATTCTTGTTTTGCAAGCTGAGCTTTAATTATACACTCACCTTGGGCCCTCCTTGAACAGCTTTGCTTCTCACAGCTGGCCTGTGAGGAAATTAGATGTTCAATCAATTCTTTAACTGCAGTACTTTTGTTTTGTTTTGTTTTGTTTTTTTAATTCATTGCCAATGACCTCTTTGCTAAATAGTAGCCAAAACAGCCTCTGCCTATAACCTTTTCCTGTTAAATCTTGGCAGTTTTTTCAAGCATCTTTAATAGCTTTGTTTCTTTCTTTATATCATTGACTTTCTAGCTCTAGAAGCTTCAGATACATTTCCATTTGAACTTTCTCATTTTCTATTCTGTGACTGGTTTTATGTTCCAAATTCCAGCTAGGACGGCTCCAAGACTCCTGCTGAATCTGTCTTCCTTCTTTTCCTCATTCACCTTGTTTGGTACCTTTCCTTAGCTCTTTCTCCCTGAAGTCATTTTGGGCAAATACCACCTGATGGCAAGCAGTTAAGAGACTGTATTTCCCCAAATAATATTAGTAATTTTGCCTTCATAACTATTTCACTTTCTTTATCTGAAAGCATTTGTTACTCAGTATTTTTTTTTCCTATGTCTATTGTTAGATATCAAAGGCACGGTCCTGTTTTCCTCTGTGTGACTTAAAACTTCTTAGAGTTGTAGTTCATTTTGGGTGCAGCTTCCTCAAGTGTTAAGTGTGGTTCTTCAGTACAGGCCATTCTAAAGCTGACCTGATTGTGGTTTAGTGGCTTGTGGATCAGATAGAAAATGGTTTCTTGTTTTTGAACCTTCCCAAGGGGATGTTTGGAAAGATCAGTTCTTTGTGAGAGATAGGACCAGGCCAAATAACCATTTGCCTGTTGCTTCACAGGAACAATGGAGTTATTTCTCTTTTTCACTCTATCCCCAGCTCACCCTCTATGCCCGCTTCTCACACTTTCCTTATCTTATGAGTATTGGTTCTGCAGAGTGGAAGTGCTATGTTCTGCACACAGTCTGTAACTTTGTTACACTGGAAGAGAAAAATAAATATGGTACATTACTGAGTTGCTAGTGTGGCGAATAGGAATCTTTGTGGCTCTGACTGTGTGATAGTTCTTTGTTTGTGGACAGTTAGCTAGAAGGCATGTACCTGAATTAAGTGAATTTTGAAGGAGGCAGAAAACTCATTGGAAATAGGATGGAGAGAAAATGGGACTGTACTGCTGTTTTTGCCTGTAGTTTTTCTTTTGTTAAAGGATCATTTTATTAGATAATTGTTTTTATAACAAAAAACATTATCTTTTAGATTCACTATCTTGTGTTTGTTTTTGTAAAGGTGAGTTCCATCCATTCTTAGTTGTCTTGGGACACTGATAATTTTTAGCTCTTTAACACTGATTAGACCTCAGGATAAATGAGGTCAGAAGATTGGACTCTAATAATCAGATAATGTACTAAACTTTTGAAGTAGGTGTGTAGATAAATGAAAGATTTCCAAACCTGTGTTCCAGCTTCTTCTCAGAAGGAAGGTCGTGTGTACTGAAATCTTATCCCATATTTTGAGTTGCATCTGTAGCGTGATAAAGGTTGGCATTAAGCTACTATGCTGGCACGTGCATTTTTCTGGTGGATGGAGGCCTGAAGGTCAGTGATAAGCTGATGAGCTTTGGGGTTGTATCCTTCTGATCCTACACCTAACTGACTTCGCTCTGCCTATTGGTTAGGATGACTGACACCTGACCAAAGCTTTGTGCAAGGAAACTTGAATCACTTTATGGTTGTCATGGTGTACATGCATCTTCTTGAAAAAGGTGAGTCTTTGTTATAAAAATTCTAGTCATTCAAAGTGTTGAGTTCAGAGAGCAAGGACAATAGGATATTTGCTTGTTGCAGATAATTTTTCTAAAGGTGCTTGGGTCAGAGCATTCAGGTGTTTTTCCTTTTGAGCGACTCTACCAACATGACATCCAGTAAGCCATGTTTAGAAGCCCTCTTTTACTCCCCCAAGAGATGAAAACATGATCTGTGATGGCATAGTGAGATAATAGATTTCAGAGTGACTCCTAAGGGGCCATTCTCAGCTGTGACATGGATCACCCAGCCTTGAACTTTTCATTCAGGTAAAGGCAGTTTGTAACTAAAGTAATCTCATTCTGCAAAGGTTTTCCATTTTCAGTGAAGTTTCCTTTTTGCAGTTTAAGTGAAAGTATTAAGCTCTTCACCCACCTTTTCTGAGGCTTCTTGAGTTTGTTTTGATTGTACAGATGGCCTCAGTTTAATAGTTTTGGCTTCTATGATAAATCAAGAAAAATCTTAGCATGTGCCCATAAATTCTAGGTAGCATTCCACATATGAATCTCAACCTTCAGGGCAACAGTTTTTTGGAATAGTAGGAAAACTCACAATACCAGTCAAATCTTTAATTTTTCCTTTCCTTTTTGTATCTTTTTTTTTTTTTTAAATTGTTGCTGGTATAAGATATGGCTCCTCCATTCCCAAATGTGGTTCAGAGTGGTTACAAAAATCAGACAGAACTATTTGATTTTGAGCCCTGGTGAAAAAATTGCCCATGTCTTAGACCATGCTGTTGGTTTTCTAGATTTCCACCAGCTCCTATTCAGATAGGTTGATGCCTAGCCAGTCCGAAAGTGGATTATAATTTGTGCCTTATTGATTTATCATGGCTAGGGAAATGAGAAGACCATATTAAAATTTCACTAGGGCAAAGTCCATTCTAACCTTGTTGAAGATATTGTCTTAGAAAACATATCTTTGGAACATCTTCCTACTTGTTCCGTAGAGTGATTGCTTTCTGAACTGGAGTATGCATCCACACTAGCAATTCATTTGGGTCACGAAACTTGATAATTTGCCTTTCTAGGCTTCATTGCATTCATTTTAGTTAACCATTGCTGCTTTACTTTGACTTTTGGACAGTGTAGTACAGATAGAAGCCAAAGGTTTGAGTCTCAATTATACCTTAATTTACTCATCTGCAAAATAGGGGTAAATAAAACCCAACAAAGTCTTAATTTGCATGACTGTAAAATATATGAAAATTCTTTACATTATAAAGTTTTACTTTTCAAAGTCAATGCATCAATAGCTTTAGTATCCTGTAGGATCATATTGGAAATCCAGAATCTTAGATTGTGTCCAACACCTACTGCAGCAAAACCTACATTTTTGATAGGACATCAGTTCTCAGTGATTTATGTGCATGTTGAAGTTTGATAAGCATGCGCCTTGGCACTTGGGAGCCTGAGGCAGGAGGACACAAGTTCAAAGCCAGCCTCAGCAACTTAGTGAGGCTGTCTCTCTAAATTTGAAAAGGCCTGGAATGTGGCTCAGTGGTTAAGTGTTCCTGGATTTAATCCCTGGTTTAAAAAAAAAAAGGTTTGATAAGAGCTTCAATAAGATATGATTTTCTTGGAGGATTAAGTCATTAGAAGGCTATTAGAAATAAGATAGAATCCTTTGAGATTTTGGCTTGCCTTAAAAAAATTAACATGCTCCACTTTGTGGCTTTGTGTTTTTAGATGCTGACTAGATTAGCCCGCCCCCCCCCCCCAAGAGAGAGAAGAGAGAGAATTAATTTTATTTAGGTTTTCATGTGCCATTTATTGCTCTGACACTTTCTTATGTACATGGTGCTGGGGTTTGAACCCATGTCCTTGTGCATGCCAGGCAAGCACTGTAACCACTGAGCCACCGCTCCAGCATCTGACTAGATAACTAAAAAAAACCCCACAAATCAAAAAACCAGCTTTTTTTTTTTTTGAGGTCTTTAATAAAAATAAACACTACTTTCCACATGTAAGATGTTTTCTTTTTCTTCCTTACTACTATTATCTTTCTGCACATGAAGAAATTGGGGTGATTCTGTACCCAGTGCCTGGAATAGACAGTGTTCCATGTCTGTATTGCTTTGCTTTTCCTCATTCTGAAATTGCGACTCTTATTTCACATAATTGTGTGTCATACTTTAATTGTGTTTCCTTTTTCTTGGTATATAGAATGATGGTGCCTCAGATTTGATGAAATGGGGAGTTGGTGGTGGCAGGTTGATCCATATGCATAGCTCCGAGAAACCTACTACACGAACGAAGCATTTGATAATCAGATCCACAACAGTTTCTTTCAGTGGAGAAAACAGGATGTTTGAGCAATTTTTAAGCCTTTGGAAGTGAGGGTCTCCCATGCTCTCTGTGAAAAAGGAAATGGGAAATGTGAAAAATGGGTAAAGCTTTTTTTTTTAAGAATTTTTTTCCTACAAGAAGTTGTACTTTTAAAAAAAAATTTTTTTTTTAAAGGGAGAGAGGGAGAGAAAGAATTAATTTTATTTATTTTTTCCATCTGGCCTTTGTTTCTGTAGCACTTAGTTGAGTTTGTGGTGCTGGGGTTTGAATCCGGGTCTTTTAGCATGCCAGGCATGCTCAACTTCCAAATGCTGAGCCTCCACTCCAGCCCCAGAGCTGTGCATTTAAAAAAAAAAAAAAAAGAGTTGTACTTTCTTGAATTGCTTTATTTAATCCCTAGTACAACCCTTTAAGATATTGTTTTCATTAATTTATAGATGGGAAAAATAAGGCCTATATAAGGGAAATTGAGGGGGCCTGAATTTGAACTATTTTTTCCTTCCTCAGAGAGAGGGGGAGAATTAACTTTAGTTTTTCATCTGATTTTCATTGCTCCAACACTTATTTGTGTGTGTGGTGCTGGGGTTTGAACCCAGGTCTTCTTGCATGCCAGACAGGTGCAGTACTGCTGAGCCACTGCTCCAGCCCCCTGAATTCAAACTTTGTTCTGATTTCAATTCAGAGTTTTATTGCTTTCTGTTCTGCTATACTGGTTTATGAGTTGTATTTCTTATAAAAAAAATCATGATTATTTTTCATAGTACTGGGATTGAACTCAGGGCCTCATATATGCTAGTAAAACGCTCTACCACTGAGCTGCACCCCAATCCTCTCTTTATTTTTCTTTTGAGGCAGGGCACCCCGCTAATTTGCTGAGGCTGGCCTCAGGCAAACTTGTGATCTGATCTTCCTTCCTCAGCCTCCCATGTAATTAGGATTATAGGTGTGCACCACTGCACCTAGCTAAAGATCGTATTTAATATGTTAAATTTGGAAGTCTTTCTAAATAACCAATTTAGAACTTTTACTCATATTTTTGGTACTTGAAATATTTTATCACTTGTTGAGCTATAAACTGTTGCACTTTTTTAAAAATTGGCATTTCAGGTTTTTTCATTTTGTAAAAAATGTGCACAAGAAAAACAAGTATTCTAACACTTTATGGTTTTTGTATTCAACAAGTCAAGCAGATACTCAAATTATTCCTTTAAAAATAAGAAGGAAAAATTCCTAATCTCATTGAATGTGCTTTTTATCATATGGAACTTTGTCCTAAGATCTCTGCAGTAAGAGGAGGATTTAATTATTCTGCTTCTTCTGACTTGGTTCACAATTGAGGAATATACTCAGAAGTATTCCTCCTTCATGTGAGCCTTTTGAGGAAGCTGAGTTGTAAGTACACAGACTCTGATCTCAAAGATATGTGGTTCTTCTACCTGTGTCTGCTTTTCTCCTGGCTCTTTGATAAGTAGCATAGGAACAGTCTTCCACCTCTGTGTGGATCTGGGACCTCAGAGTACCCTTGTTGGTCCGACCCTGAGATTTGACTGGGCATGAACATTTGCATTTTGAAGTTTGTATTTGAGGGTTGTAACTTGGGTTAACATTTGTCTGAAGGCAGCTGATGCTGTTAATCTTACTTGTTTTTTCCTTCATTTATTTGTTAGGAGTTTTAACATATACTAGAAAATATGTGACTCCCTGCCCCCCTCTCCCCCATAAAAATGCTATTGTAGGCTGTAGCCTCTGCAGAACAATTTAGTAAGAATCTCTAGGCCCAAACACCTGTCAATTTTAAAAAAAAGACTCTGATGACCAGCTCTAATATAGGTCACTACAGTATCAAAATGTAGCACTGGGAAGTCCACTTTGGCTATGCACTTGTATTTGAGAGCTAAACCACTTATTGGGGTATTTAGGATTTTTAATCTTGATACCTTACATAGTGTCACGTAAGAAATACCATACCAGCGCATCCCTTTTACTAATATGTTACATTTGTATAAAATTACTTATATTCATAAAATGTAGACACATGCATTATTTCATTGATGTTCATAACTACTCTTTATTAAACAAATTATCCCTGTTTTATAGATGAGAAAACTAAGACTCAGAGATTAAATGACCTGTCCAAGTCCTGTGACCAGTAAGTGTTAGCCACTGAGAAAGAACATAGGTTTGATGCAGTGCCAGTACTTTCTGAAAGACCATATAGCTATGAATTTCTTACCTTAAATATTTAAGAAAATGTAAAAATTCCATAAAATTTTTACCGCTCGTTTGTTCTCTCTAGGTTCTTCACATCTCTAAGAGGCTATTTCTATAATCCTGAACCTGATACTATCTTTTCATAAAATACCTTTGATATGGTTATTTCCTTCTTGTGCTCTTTATCATTTAGAAGTTAGGCTTGATTGCCAGCCAGTTTTATGAAGGACAATTGTTTTACTGAGCTTTTACTTTTTAAGTGACAAATTTATATATACTGCTCCCTCCTGCCCCAGCCTTGAGTTCTTGGAATTGAACCCAGGGCATTGTGCATGCTAAGCACAATTCTACCATTAAGTTATCATCTCAGCCCTTAAGTAACACGTTAATTGAACCATTTCCCATATATGGAAAAGTGTACTAGTTGTAAATGTTCATCTTCATGAATTCTACAGAATGAAAACATCTGTGCAACAGCTATCCAGATCAAGAGATGGAAATTAGGGTCCCTTCCCTCTGTATGAAGGGACCAGTCCACTGATAGCTTGTTCTGAGAAGAAAGGCAGGTGCAATATTTTGTAGGAATGTACTCTAAAAAGCAGCTGCATCCAGGAGAAATCGTTTGAAAAGCTAGCCCTTGGCAGAATAGTAGAGTATAAATCAATGGCTAAGATTTCAGGGCACACGAATGAGCATGTAGATGGGATAAGCAGATCCTCAGCAAGCCCTTGTGAAGGGTCACTGAGGAAAGATAATGCAGAGCACTGTTTGACCAGTGAGTGTCCCAGTGTTTTGTTTTTGCTTGTGGAGACTTCCTACTGCAGTTTTGTCCTTTTTCGTTTGAGTTTTTGTCTGCAGATGAAATGCTGAGCTGAACTGTTTCTCCTGAGTCCGTGATTTGATTTGTGAAGATTCCTTATGAGTGGCAGTGGGACAGTCCCTATAATGCTCTTTTGCTGTAGATATTAATGGTTTCTGATTCAGGTAGAATTGTTTGTCAGTCATGGAGACCACATTACTACCTTTTAGACTTATATTTGATAGTAAAGGTAATGAAAGGATCTTATTTAGTATTTAGTTTTATAGGATTTTTTGGATCCTCTTATTAAATATTTAAAAAATCATTTTTATTGTGCCTCTGGCAGGCTCTGTATTTAGTGCTAGGATTATAAAAATGAACTCAGCTTCTGTCAGTTTTGTCTGAACTCAGCTTCTGTCAGTTTTGTCTTTGAAGTGTGGAAGAAGCTATTGTCTTCAATTATCTCAAAAGATGATTTTTGTCTTTAGAGCCCTATCATTCCTATCTGTGCTTTGGGATCTCAGTGTAGTGCTTAACTGGCTATTATTCAGATTTTGATTCCATAACAGCCCATACTTTAAAGTTTCTACTCTGAAAGACTCATCTCCATGGCTGCCAATGCTATTTATGATCTTGATGCTACATGAAGCTAAGTTATATATTCTTTCTAAGAACCTTGTCATATGTGTTCATTTTTCATATTATCCGTGAAAATTTTCTTTTTCTGTATCACATTTGAATATAGAATGACTTAAAAAGGAAAATGGATTCTGAACTAATAGTAAGATCTAAGAATGTCAGGTTCCTTGAGTAACCTGTTCTATGCCATCGTTCTCTGAGGACTCCTCTGAGGGCAGCTGGTGGTTTTACTGGTATGGGCCTGCCTCTGCCCACAGTCAGTAGTTCACAACTGACTGTCTTCTGCTCTGTTCTCCCACTCAAGTTTGATTTTGGTAACTGGGGATTCTATGTAGTAGCTCTCATTTTCTGTTGATTGGAGTTTTTACCTTATACCAGCAGCTTTAATTTGGACTGTGTTTGCACTTGTTTCTTCCTCAAACCTGGATCAGTGGTGGGGAATAATAGCAAGATTGCATCCCTCTAGTCTTATAGAAGTAAAAACTACTTGATACCCTTAGGCATAAGGTTCTTTAAAAGCTCTTTGTATCATGTCAGGTTATTGTATGAACTTTTGTCCTTTTGGAAATCAAGGTGCAGTTACTTTGTATGTCCAGGGGTTAACTTGTTAAGAAGAAGAGACATACTTAATTTCCTTAAAGGCAGGGCATACACATATCTGGTATCAACTCAGTTCTTCCAGGTTCAGTGTTTTAAGCTTGGTAATTTGAAACATTTTAAATATGAATTCTGTTGTAGCTAGTGCTTCAGAATGCTCCTGCTTAAGAATAATTTGCATAGAAACAGGCAGGCAGTGTAAGTTGACAGAGTACTTTTATGAAAGAATTCACAGATTTATTTTGAAGTATTAAAAAATTTTAAAGTTAAGTTCTATCAGTGAATTGTTGATGGAACGAACTATAAAGTTAATAGGGTGAAACTGGGTAGGTGGTGGTACAAATTTGCAGGGCATGTATCCTAAGATCAAGAACAGAATGATTGAGTTGGAACAATGTTAGACCACAGTTAGCTCAATATTTGAAATAAGGGAGAAATTTACTTAGGATAGTGGGGAAGAATGAAATACTTTCCCTCTATTTTGTTAGCTATCATACCTAGGTGTTGTTTTAGGAATCATGTTATTATGTAGAGGTAGATTTGAAAATAGAGAAGTGGGACCAAAAGAGAAATTTGTGGCCAGCCTTTGGGTAGGAAGCACAAACATAAAACCAGTGGGTGGTGGGGACATTGGGATGGTAAGACTGTCCTAAACTTTGTAATGTAAATGTGTGTATGTCTTCCCCCATTTGGCAAGACTTTCTGCAGTGTTCCTGCCTCTGTGTTGTTTGTTGATTAGATTGTAATGTCTGAGGGGCACAGATACTCTCCTGTTCTGCTTAGCCTCTAGTGTAGTCTGGTGTCCACAGTGCTTGCCCACTATTATTAGTTGATGATGATTAGTGAAGCTGAAGCTATTTTTTAAACAGGGCCCAAGGGATGCAGACAGTGATGAAAACGACAAAGGTGAAAAGAAGAACAAGGGTACGTTTGATGGAGATAAGCTAGGAGATTTGAAGGAGGAGGGTGATGTGATGGACAAGACCAATGGTTTACCAGTGCAGAATGGGATTGATGCAGACGTCAAAGATTTTAGGTTTGTATGTTTTACACTTCTGATTTTTTAATGGGGGCTGTGGGCTTTTGTTTGGTTTGATTTATTTTTGTTTTACTCCTTCCCCTTCACCTCCCACCATGTTTCATTTTTAAGAACTGGATCAGTGTAGGCCATGTCCAAAGATGTGAATTAACCGGTAAGGTGGAATTTTCTGAGTTGTTAGTGCCTGATGCTTTGCCAAAATGTAGATTCTTCATTTATATAAAGCTCTAGAGTTTATACTGTACAAATGATTGATAAGGTTTGGTGATTCATAAAAATCGTATCTTTATGATTTCATAAAGAGCATCTTAGTAACTCTCAAATAGCAAAATCACCTCAGGTAGGTACCTTGAGACTTCCCCACGTTTCCCCCATGTTCCTGTATTAAAGAGTCATGGTTACTAATGGAGGTGTATGATGTCCATCTGACATAGTTGAGAACCCATGTGCTATCTTATTTGAGTCTCATAAGGTCATCTTGAGGTAGGTGTTTTAGGTACCATTTTCCTCATTTAAATAACCAGAGATACAGCTTAAATAACTTGTCAATCATATCCCTTCCACGCCTCTTCCATGCCTCTCATCTCTCCTCTGGTCATGACTGATTTTCAGATTTTATCTTACAATTTAATATCCACAGTATTATATATTTGTCTTCCCAGTTGGTAGCTCTTTCTTATTTATGTAGGATACCTTTAATTATGGTATATAAATTTAAAAAAACCTGTAAAAGTCACGTTCAATTAGATATATAGGTAAATAATTTAATTTAGAATAATGTTAATGTTAGTCTGAAGCTGATGGGTGTGTATTTTTATCTCTCTCTCACACACACATACGTACACCACTCTTATCCTGATATCTACCAAAGTCAAAATTAAAATGTATTTTTCATTATTTGTAGAACAAGTGCCAGTAGTTTAATTCTTATATCTTGCACATGTATAGAATTATAGGGTTTGAATGAATTATGAGGCAAAGGGTCGTAAATTCAGAGTTCAGGTGCCCTCTTGACCCTGATCTCAAGCATGCAGTACCAATATCTTGTGATATTTGGCTGGGGGAGAAGGAGAAAGTGGAGGAGGAGGTGGTGGTGATGGTGGTGGTAGTGGTAGTAGTGGTAGTGGTGTATATGTATGTAAAGGAATATGACAGTATCTTTAAAATATACCACCTACATGATTCCTTTTAGGTATGAAGGGCATTGCATGTAGCCATAGGCTATTCTCCTTTCCCATTATATATTAGTTTGATTGGATGTTGTAATGCACTTATAATGTGCACATAGCTAGATGGTAAATGCTAGGCTACCCAGAACAGTTCTCATTTATACCTCTGTCACAGGTAATCACACAGTAAGTGCCCTTTTTTGCTCTTTGGAATGTCCTGGTTTGGAGGATAAATTTTATCATCTTATTAGCTTTGTGTTTAAGCGTTGTTAACAGGGCGTGTCCTCAGTGATGGATTAATTTTTATCGTTTTGAGATGGTCTGCTTCTGGCTTCTTAGAAGGGAAAGAGTGTAACATTGGTTAGTAATACCTGTCATACTTTTTGAAGACTCATTTTGAGGTGTGGAATTTCCACTAGAAAACAACACTGGTTCTCTATTTAAAAGAGTAGATGTTGCTTTTGGGAGCCATATTTTACTGTGTGTGTTTTGGTAGGTGTGTCTGTTTTCATGGATGCCTCAGGGAGCAGTTCTTTCAGTTTATTCAGTGTTTTTCAAATCTGGACTTCTTGGTAAAAGGAATATAAATTAGTAACAGTTAATGTAATTTAAGGGGTGGGAAGGTGGGAAGGCAAGCAACAGAAGAATTGTTTTAGGGGATATAATAACCTGTAAGCACCATGAAGGATCACTGGGTATTAGAAATAACTTAAAGTATTGTTTAATAATAAGCTATGTCAAAGACATTGTCCTTAAACTTGGGGTTGCTGTAGTGTCCCTCCCTGCTCAAAATAAGGTTTAATGCCCTTTACTTTCTCTGTTTAGCCGTACCCCTGGTAATTGCCAGAACTCTGCTAATGAAGTGGATCTTCTGGGTCCAAACCAGAATGGTTCTGAGGGCTTAGCCCAGCTGACCAGCACCAATGGTGCCAAGCCTGTGGAGGATTTCTCCAACATGGAGTCCCAGAGTGTCCCCTTGGACCCCATGGAACATGTGGGCATGGAGCCTCTTCAGTTTGATTATTCAGGCACGCAGGTGCCTGTGGACTCAGCAGCAGCAACTGTGGGACTTTTTGACTACAATTCTCAACAACAGGTACTGTGTGTGTCTCTGTCACCCTTTCTATTTTCCTTCAGCCAGCTTATTATCCAAGTTCCTAAAATGAGGGGATGGGGGAGGTGATGTGATTCGAGGTTGTCCTTAGCCAGACTTGTTAATCCAGTAGTGAGGTGGGTTTACAAAGCCTTGTTTCCCCTCAAGAAGCTAGTTCTCAGGCTTTGGCTGGTCAGCTGGCAAGACAGCGTCCCTTTGGCTCTTCTTTCTCTTCATCGCCTGGGGAGTGGGTGAGTGGTATTACCTCCTGCAATGCGACCTTCTGGGATGCTAAATTACTTTCCTGGAAGATTTATACAGCTGTGATGCTGCTGGATTGCTTTGCTTTTAAAATGGTGAATTATTATCTACCACCATCAGCAGTGCATTACCAAATCATCTTGTTAGTCTCATCTTGAATTAGTTACGATAGACAACACAGTAAAGGTCTGGTACTTTCAAAAGCGCTAGAATGTGATTGGGGAACACACATGCAAAGAATTCTGTAAGTTAGATTGAAAGTGAAATTACTTAGTTATTTTCTTCGAGTTTCCAAAAAATTTTTGTGTGTGTACCTTCTGTTTTTTGAAGGCATAGTGGAGCTAATTCGAGGGCTTAGTGATCCGTCTGTTTGGCTTCTTTTTAAGGAAAGTCAGCTGTCTGAAGTGTAAAAGGAGAGCAGGCCATGATCTTGTTCAGTACCATAAGTTCTCTGTTGTGGTGAAAGCAGTTTGACAGATCTTGAATTCTGTTATTCCTTAGTTTTTGACTGGAACATAAATCCAGACTTTTAGGGTTGAGTGATTGCACTTTCATTTTGAAGTTTACAAATTCTGTATCTATTGGGAAATGAGCTGATGGTGTTTGGAGGTTAGTTTCATGTCATACCTTTAGTTTCTGTCATAAATAGCTGATTTTTGATTGATACACAACTAGACAACAAAGCTATTCATATGAAGTTTACCAAAAGAAATTCCTTTGAGGAGTGATATAATGTGTATGTCTCTGTAAGTTTTCTTTTGGTGAGGAAGGAAGGCATTGGTAGAGATAACACCCAGGGCGTTGTATATGCTGGGCCACTGCTCAACCACTGAGCTACGTCCCCAGCCCTAAGTTTTAATTAGTAGACTTTTTCCCGCAGGGGGCGGTCTGCAAGTGTACGTTGTTCTCCCTGCAGTTCTTAGCGGCTGCCTGCCTCTGTACGCATCGACTCTCTCTGCCTGTTCTTTCTTTATGGCCATTATTGGTTCCATGCTTCCATCTCTAGGCTAACTCAGCATCACCACGAAGAAAAATCTGGTTCTGTCTTTCACTTACCTGAAGGGATTTGGGATTCATTTTTGATTTGTCAATCTCTGGTTTCAAAATAATCTCACCATATTTTGGGAGTATGGATAATTATTAGGACTTGAACAGAAGTGTAATTTTGCATACTCACAAGTGGTTGGCATGATTATATGATCAAAGATGTCACTTACAGAAATATAAAACCAGGGTTGGCTTTACCAAGTGTCCTATTTTAGCGGTAAGAATCATTATTTTGAAAACTAATCTGTTGTTGGGTTCTGGCTTCCCATACTTGTCTAAGTTGCTGCAAGGTAGGGGCATTGTTAACAGTTAATACCAATGTCACATGATGTGAACATTGCTGTTTTGTCACAGGGGCTGTAAGCATTGTTTATTGTCAGTAGATTGTTTTACACATTCTTGTACTGAGCTCTCTAATAACATGCCTGGAAATCATTGTTGCAAGTACCTTCAAGGTCCTTCATCTCCCAAAGCCCGCAGTATGGAAGCCATTATTTAGATGGAAGAATCCTTTTGTACTGGAAATTGGTGTGTTCTTACATTTTATCCTTCCATTCTTTCTTATTCTTCTTGCTTTTCATTATATTGTATTCCATTTCTAATTTAAATCCTTTAAGGTCTAGCATTGTCACTTTCCTTTCTTTATCTCCAGACCAAAAGGTTTTCATGTCTGTCTGCTTTGAATTCCATTTTACTTTGTGTCTCCTTAACCAAAGAAATTATCTGTGTTTTGCCTTTTGTTGTGATTCTTTGTCTAGTAACCCTTGCTGGATCTACTGGATCTTAAGCTCTTTGAGGGCAAGAACTATCCTCTGCATTGCTTGAACCAAGTAAATTTTCAGGAAACTTTCCCCCTATCCCTGTTATTATCTCTGTGCTTCTCATGTATTTAATATGCTTTCTAAAATTAAAATTTATAACTGTAAAATAATGGTAGGATACTTAGGAAAATTATTAGAAAGTTATTGTATAATATCCAGTAATATAATATTACTGTGTAATGTCCAAGAAAGTTATTTCTTGGATGAGAACTTAAAAGGGTTGCTCTGTTGCTATCTGATCAACAGACATAGCTATCCTTGTCAGAAAAAGTGCTTATTCTTTTCACACAATTTTGTGGATAAGTTCAAAGGGATCACAGGTCTGTGGGCTACCAATAACCTTTAGTTTGAATCTTTTCTTTTCATTGGAGGTCAAGTATATCTTTCAGTTCACAGCAAGATTCTTTACCCTTGCTCCTCCCCTGTGTTGCTCTTAGTTGCTGTGACTTATTTTGTTATTAAATATTGCAAGGACGTACTTGATGACAAGCGATGAGACCATTACATGTACATGTCCTAGGAACTTTAGACAAAGCAGAGTGTACTCTGGTCTCTGGGAAAGAAAGGACTGGTGGAGGAGGCAGTTCTTGAGCTGTGCCTTGATAAACTTGTTTAGACAGAAGGAGAATGAAGTTGTCATGGACGAAACAGTAAAACTGAATATTGCAATTGGAAGTTAACAAGAATATATTCAGTAGATGGTGGAGAAGTGGTCAGTGACTTGTAGTTTAAGTTGAAGAAAAGTGATTAGATGACGTTGAATAGTGTTGTGTCCTACCAGTTTTGATGTGCTACTTTATAATCAATGATAACATTTTTAAGGGAGAATGTCTTAATTATCATGGTTTAATTTCTTTTTCATTCTTTCTTTTGTTTTAAAAGAAAAAGGGACAGTGAGAGAGAGAAAGAAACAATTTTATTTAGTTTTTCACGTGGGCTTTGTTGCTCTGACACTTCGTTGTGTACGCGTTGCTGGAGTTCAGATCCATGTCCTTGTGCATGCCTGGCAATTCCTGTAATTGCTGAGCCACTGCTCTAGCTGCATGGTTTTAATTTTTTTTTGTGTGTGTGTTTTGGTACCAGAGAGTGAATCCAGGGGCACTCAATCACTAAGCCACATCCCCAGCCCATTTTATTTTTTTTTATTTTGAGACAGGGTCTTGCTAAGTTGCTTAGGGGCTCCCCAAGTCACTGAGGCTGGTCTTAGGTTTGTGATGCTCTTGCCTCAGCCTCCATAAGTCACTGGGAACCAGCAGAGTGTGTGTGTGTGTTTATTTAGAAAGTTTTAGACATTCTCTTATTCATATTAATCAGTTTGACTGTTGTGACCCTCAGGAGTCTTTGGTTCTACATGAAACAGTTGTGAAATATTTGAGGAATATGTTAATTTAGTTGATCACAAATGCTACCCTACAGGGGAGAGCTCAAGAGGAACTTGAAGGGTTCAATCCCTAGTACCAAAAACAACAAAAAAGTGGAATTTGAAGGGACAGTTTGGAAAATATATTGTTGCCAATTGTAGAGCAGAGAATGGAGATGGGAATGATGGAAGAGTGGTCCCAGGTGTCAGGCTGTAGAGTAGAAGATAAGTATCGAGGAGTTCATTGCATTTTTGGGGATTTGGATAGTTAAGTTGCTTATGATCGCTGTTAATCTTCCTGAATTAACTATTTTAAGATTTAATTGTAAAAGTAGTAGTTCTTAATTTTTTTTAAGTGCCATGAACTCTTCTAGCAGTTCGGCGAATCTCTGGACCGCTTCTCAGAATAACGTTTTAAAACAGTGTGTATGCAGGCACATGCACTCTGTATAAGAAAGATTACAAAGGAAACTAATTATATAAAAATAGCTGTCAAGATATTTAAAAATCTGGGGCTGGAGCGGTGGTTCAGTGGTTTTGGCGCTTGCCTGGCAGGCACGAGGACCTGGGTTCACACCCCAGCACCACGTACATAACTAAGTGTTGGAGCAACTAAGGCCATGTGAAAAACTAAATAAAGTTGTTTCTCTCTTTCTCTGTCTCTCTCACTGTCCCTCTCTCTTTTAAAAAAAAGATATTTAAAAATCTTGGGTGTAGCAGCGCACACCTGTAATCCTAGCTACTTGAGATACTGAGGCAGGAGGATTACAAGTTCCAGGCCAGCCTCAACAATATTGCAAGACCCTATCTCGCAATAAAAAAATAAAACAGGGTGGGGATATAGCTGAGTGGTTGCACCACCACTGGGTTCAGTTCCAAGTATTTTTTAAAAAAACGGAGAGATTACAAGCCAAATTTAATGATATATTTGGTTTTTTATCATATGATGAGTGAAATATAATTAGGGTATTAGCTATCTTAGGACAAAGATTTTGAAATGTCCATAACAATCATAAAATAACATGAAAAATACATGTGATCTCTCCTTCCTACTCCTCATGCCAAACCACTGAACCCCCAGCATTTGTTTTATTTCCTTCCTTCGTTTTTCGTCGTCATCTTTTTTTTTTTTTTTTTTTTTTTTGGGGGTGTGTGTGTGTGTGTTCTATGGGGGAGGTGGGGGAGGTGGTACAGGGATGGAGTCTCGTTAAGTTGCCCAAGCTTACCTGGAACTTGTGATCTTCCTTCCTCAGCCTCCTGAGTTGCTGAGATTACAGCTGTGTGCCACCATGCCCAGCTCCTCCCTACACCTCCAACCCCACTCCCATTTGTGTATGACCAGTGTTATTTTGCCCCCACCCCCATAATCATAATTGAAGAAAGTGACAAATTTCAAGTAGATGTCTATGAAAAATAAAAATTCAATATTATCCACTTAAGCACAAACATCTTAGATTAAGAACCCTTGAGGGTGTTTTGTCAACTTGAAATGCTCATTCGTGTCTCTGGCGTCTGCTCCCTTTTTTCTCACTTTCCCTATTTGCCATCTTAATCTTGGACATAGCCTGAATAGTTCGTGCATCATGTGTTCACGTCACTTTGTGTTATGACACGTGGGCAGTATTATTTGTTATACAGGTTGTACTAGTGCAATTGCCTATTTGTATATCCCCAAGTAGATTTTACCTTTAAAAAAAAAAAGACAATATTGGGGATTGAACCTAAGGCTTCATGCATGTTAGGCAAGTGGTCTACCACTGAGCTACATCCCCAGCGCTAAATATATTTTAGAAAAATTTTATTTAGTTTCATGATATTTCAACAGTATAGCAGAAACAAAATCGGGATCTGTATCAGTGTAGATCTATCAGATTGTTCTTAAAAAAAATTTTTTTTTTTAAAGAGAGAAGGACAGTGTGAGAGGGACAGAGAGGATCAATTTTTATTGAGTGTTTCACATGACTTTCGTTGCTCTGACACTTAATTGTGTACTCGGTGCAGGGGTTTGAACCCGTGTACTTATGCATACCGGGCAAGTGCCATGATCACCGAGGCACCATTCCAGCCCCTGTCAGATTGTTCTTAAGCTTTATTTTGAGTTCAGTTGATATACATAGTACTAAAACTCCCACCTGTTAAGTATTAATTTTAACAAAGAAGCAGTAATTGGAACTTATTCCTGCATAACCATAGTCAAATAGAAGAAATTGAAATAAATTGCTTTTGAAAGTGTATTTATGATTAAATGTTCTTTTTTTTTTAATAGGTTGGGAGAGAGATCAGTTTGTTTGTTTTTTTTTTAAAGAGAGAGGGACAGTGAGAAAGAAAAGAGAAAGAAACAATTTTTATTTAGTTTTTCATGTGCCTTCTGTTGCTCCGAGTCTTCCTTGGGTACGAACTTGCATACTTGCCCATGCCAGGCAAGCACCGTAACTGCTGAGTCACCACTCCAGCCCCTAAATGTCATTCTTATGAGGCCAAGTAGGTATATAGTTTTAATTTAGGTATTTAATTTTTTCAGTTTTTAAATCTATACTTGATTATTCATTCTGTCAATGTCATGTTATGGTCAGTGACAGAGGGCTGGCTATCTATTATTGGGTCAGCTGAAGCTTGCTTTTGTTACTTGACTTTGCTAACATTTGTTATAAAAGCTTCCCTCAAAAGTTAATTGATTTACTTGGTAGAGGAATATGTTTTGTCCAGGACCTTAGAAATACTTTATTTTGGAATCAGTCTTCACTTGCTAAAGAACTGTGAAGATACTTTTTTTTTTTTTAAATAAAGAGAGGGACAGTGAGAGAGAAAATCAGTTTTATTTCATTTTTCATGTGGCTTTTGTTGCTCTAATACTTCGTTATGTACATGGATCATGCTGGGGTTTGAACCCACTTTCTTGTGCCTGCCAGGCAAGCACCATAACTACTAAAGCACCATACTACTTCTCGGGCTCCAGCCCTGAGAATTTTTTTTTCATTTTTTCATCTGGATTTTGTTTTTCTGACACTTAACTATGTGTGTGTTGGGCGGGGGTGGGGCTTGAACCTGAGCCACAGCTTCAGCCCTGAAGACTTTTTTTTAAATTTAGTGGTATGGTTTGTTATGTCCCTATTGAACTTCCCCCAAATCATTGTAATCATAGTTGGTTATTGTAGTTATTCAATAAACTGATCAAAATTGGTCTTTGATCTGGAACCTTTAAGTAGTGGCTCTAATATACAACTTTATTTTAGTTTTTTTTTTTTTTTTAGTTACTACTGAGCTATGCACCAGTCCTTTAAATTTTTTTTTTAAAGAGAGAGGGACACAGAGAAAGAATCAATTTTTATTTTAGTTCTTCATGTGGCTTTTGTTGTAATTTTTTTATTTTTAATTTGAGACAGGGTCTTCTTAATTTGCTTAGGGTGTTGCTGGCATTACCCAGGTTGACCTTGAACTGGGATTACAAGAGTGCTCATAGTGCCTACGCCTTATATAGTGCAATCATTGATAGGTGGTTTGAAAGGAGTTTTCTGTGGATCCTGGCTACAACTCATGAAGTGGGGCACAGATCTTATTTTTATAGATAACAAAATTTTAAACACTGTTTTTGCTAAAAATCACCTTGTGCCGCTATGCAAATCTGTTATTTTGGTTTCTATTTCAGACTGTTTCTTTGGAACTTGTACTGGGAAAACACCTTTTTGATTTAGGGAATTATCTCACCTTCAGATTCAACTGTTTTCATAACTTTTCTTGAAGGAGTATAATGTAAAATGTAGTAACACTTCCTGACTTGCTGTGGGAAGGATGATTCTCACAGAAGGAGCTGTGGTTGGGGACAGTCTCATTCATCAGAAAGAACATAACACATTATCCACTTTTGAAGCACTTTGTGTGTTCCTTTAATCCCTTTGTGAGCTATTAGTGAAGTACCCACAGAATCCAAGTTCCCTTGCCGAAAGTCAGCAGAGCAAGTTAGTACTGGAAAGGAGGTTATGCATGAACCCTGGCTGCCTGGTGCCCAGAGCCTGTCCTTTTACTCCATCCACTGTGTGTGTCTTACGTTGGTCAAAGGTAAGGGGGGTAGGTTTCATTTTTCCCATTTCCTGAATCATATTTAGATATTACTTCTCCAGATTGAGAAAACTCAACAGTTTTTTTTATGCCAACAATTGTTGTTAGTAACAGTAATAATTGTAGTGGCTATCTTTTATAGTACTAGCAGTAGCTGGTTTTTTTAGTGTGTGAGTTTTATTTTTAAAGAGAGAGAGTCAGTGAGAGAGAAAGAAAGAATTAATTTTATTTTGTTTTTCATTGCTCCAAGACTTAGTTGTGTACATTGTGCTAGGGTGCGAACCCTCATCCTCACACATGCCAGGCAAGTGCTGAAACCTCTGCGTCACCACCATTATTTTTTAAATAATATACCATCTGAAGGTCAGTATTACGTTGAGTGTTTTGAGTTGTCCAAATTTCCTTCTGGTGTAAGTAAGAATGCTGTCAGGGAACTTTTATAAGATCACGTAGTAAGTGATAGAGAAGAGAGTCAAATTAGCTTGTGATTCCAGATCTGAAATTATCACTGATTGTGATGGCATTTGTCTGTAATCCCTCAGGAGGCCGAGGCAGGATGATTACAAGTTTGAGGCCAGCCTGGGTAACTTAATGTGACCTTGTTTCAAAATAAAATATAAAAAGGCCTGGGGATGTAGCTCAGTAGTAAAGCATTTCTGCGTTCAATCCTTAGTACCTGGGGTGGCGTGAGAGTGGAATTTGATCCTTGATTATGCATTCTGTGTCCGTTAGAAGCTCTGATGTGCTTAAAGTAGTTGAAAGTTTTCCCATGCATCCATGCTCTTAAACATCTTATTAATTCTGTTAAAGATCTTTTTTTTTTTTTTTTTGGTACCAGAGATTGAACCTAGGGGTTTTAACCACTGAACTACATCCCCAGCCCTTTTTTATATATTATTTTTGAGACAGGGTCTCACTAAGTTGCTCAGGGCCTTGCTGAGTTACTGAGTTTGGCTTTGAACTTTTGATCCTCCTGCCTCAGGCTCCCGAGTTGCTGGGATTACAGGTGTGGGCCACCGTACCCTGCTTGTTGAGTTAAGTGTTTTTCACTATGCCGGGCTTTAATGAACATTTTCCCCAGCTCTCAGTATTTTCTCAGTTGTGGTCTATTGAGTTGCTTTGTGAAAAGCATGGAAATGTTAACAGAGTTCAGTGTCCTGCTCAGCAGACGACATCTAAGTGAGCTTTTCAGGATCCCTTGGGATCTGTCACTTGCTTATTACCCAATTTTGTTTTGAATACTCGGTATTTCCAGTTAATATTGTACCATTTAACATAAAGAGAGTGTGCCAAAGTTGCCGTAGTCTATTTTATAATCAAACAAGTTGGCTATGAATACATAATTTACTTTGGTTAATTGTTTGCTGCAAAGTGCGCTGAGGAAAATAATTCCTTCCTATTCATCATAATCACTAATATATTAATTAGCTCTCAAACACAGGATACATGGAGGCTCTGTGAGACTAGTGTGCTTTTAGCTGAAAGTGGTAATCCCTACTTTGAAACGTGGTAACATGATGGTGAGAGCCACACACTTGTGATATATACGATGATAGCTTTTATGGTTTTCACAGACTGTATTTCTATATGTGTTTACAGATAAAAATATAATGAGTTATATTGAAAAACATCCATGAAATGAGGATAAGTCAGGTGGAATGGCAATGGACAACTGTTTTTGGTTAATAAGTCACGATATACTTATATTTTGAACGCTTGATCTTTATTTCCCAGCTCTGTGTAGTAGTGCCTAATAGTTCATAACGAATTATTTTATTTGTAGTGGGGTAAAGAAGGGTATATAGAAGGAGCAGCATCTGAGATGTTGAATATTTCAATGTTTTGGGCCAGGAAAATTTCAGAGACTCTTTGAAGAGATAGCAGATGCTTAGCTGAACTATAAGGTGATTTTACAACTTTGGAAATAATTTAAGAACAACTTTTTCCTATTTTATTTGTTTTTGGCTTCCTAGCTGCCACTCTTGGGTAGATTGCCTCTGGTTGGTAAAAATACTCTGAGACACTGTTTTTTTAGGTAGAAATGAAAATGTGAAATTAACTTGCTGAAAGCACAAAATTAGTTACCAAATTGTAGTGACTGGCCCCCTTGTGGAAGTGGACAAGTATTTGGATATGTTTGTTAATAGATTAAGTTTCTATCTTTTGTTCCATAGCTTGGTATTTTATGAATGCCGATACAGTAGTACTTTATCCTCTTTACCAGCATTACAGTGAAGGCTTGTTTTAACTTGAACCATTGAAAATAAAATCTAAAGCACTTTTGAAATCTGTAAATGGTTATTTTTGACATTAGTACTATGAAAGCAAAGATTGATTTTATTCTGGTTTTTAGAAATATAAATGAATATATATAAAGAGCTAATGGGTAAAGTCAGCCTGTACATTTAAAATAGCCAGCTTTTGATTTCTTTGTATTGAGGCATAGTGGTAGGCTGGTCTCAGGGTGAAAGCCTCCCACTGCCTAGGATAATAATAAGGCCATTCATGAAGATAATTGAGTGTTTAATGCCATTGTCTCTTAACGAAGCAAGCTTGTTTCTTAGTGAATACTTTTGGTTACCCATTGATGTCAGCTGAGCTGTGGAAGAATCTTTAGAAAGAGTAAGTTGAAGATCCTCTCAGGGAGTTCCTTTCAGTTGGTACTCTGTCTGATTTCCACAGTCTTCAGTATGGTCCCTTGGAAATAGGTGATTCGGAATCAGACTACCAGCACCCCGTTTTTGTACAAATACTATTCCTACTAGAATGCAGTCTCCATGAAGGCAGGGGTTGTGTATTGTTTTATTCACTGTTGTATTCGTAGTTCCTTGCACAGTGCCTCGCAGAGACTATTTGTTTCATAAACGTTTCTTGAATGAATGAATGATTCTCAGAATTGTTTTTATTGTAAGATTTTTGTACTTTCTCCCCTTATGAACTAAAAAGTATCTTGAGTCTGAGCTCAGAATCTTAAGTCTTGATGGTAGCAGCTATACTTCTGTTTTCTTTCCTGTATATAAGGATTCTTGGGAGACTCTGGAGCCCCCAAAAGTTGGGCAGTTGTCTAATTTACTTGTTAGGACAAGCTGCTACTTCAGGGAGATATCCAGTACCATTTTCCCAGGAAAGGGCAGCCCAGAGGACCATGTAAACTCCTTTATATTCTTTTCCAAAATGTGAGTAGGTAAGAATTAAAAGTATTTGTTGGGTTAAAAGACCTGAAGAGAGATAGTAGCACCAGGGGCAACATGGCAAGTTATTTTGTAGTGTATTTGTCCCATTGTTAAATTGTCTTGAATCAGGCAGAATTTGCTGATGCCATTAGGACTTTTGCACATGATCTGTTTGTAGTTCAGGGAGCATATAACTTGTGAAGAGGTCCATGCACGGAACTGGGAGACCAATTTGACATAAGAAAAAAAGAAAAAACTGTGAAGTGTCTAATACCACAAGAATGGAGTGGAGTATGAGAACACCCATTCTTATAAAAGTATCATGTCTCAGCAGGGATTTGTTGGAATTTTTGGTCAGAAGATTTAGAAAAAATTTTTTCATTAGACAGTTTCTTTAACTGTACCATATCTTTTCTTCATCTAGCTGTTCCAAAGACCTAATGCGCTTGCTGTCCAGCAGTTGACAGCTGCTCAGCAGCAGCAGTATGCTCTAGCAGCTGCACACCAGCCTCACATCGGTAAGTCCTTAAGCTGGTAGCTCTCTCAGTCGAAGGTGTGGCCACCATTTTAGAGTAAGTGGGTGCTTTGAAACCCAGTAGTTTAGACAGATTACAAAAGTCCAGACATGTACCCTAGGCAGAGTAAAACGGCCTCTTCCTTTTCTATACTTGTGTCTAGCCACATTCTTCGTTTTTGACATATAAGACCTGTACTGATAAGATTTCCTCAGTATCTAGCCTCAGGTGTTTCAGGAGTTTAAGTATGTACTATAGACATGAGTAGTGATTAGTATTAAGATTTGGACAACCTTGTTTAAATGATTTGGGATTGCATGGACTGTGATTAAATAATCATTCAGTAAGTACTACCTATAAATCCATATTACAAGCATTGAAAAATTTAAAAAGTATTCTCAGGTCATGGTTGGTTTTTAAATAGATGTTCCCTTTGCCTGTAAACGATTATTGGAGTTTTTATAGACATGTTATTATTATCACCTGGACTGTTCTCCCTCCCAGACCTTTTAAAGATCTCTTCAAAACAAAATTTCAGAAGTACAAACGAATATATGTAGAGATTTTTATTTATGTGCCAAAATGGCACGATTGAGTGGAAGGGGTATCACCAGTCTTGAATGTGGTGTGCTGTGGAAGAAAACACTTGTTTGCAAACTGGTTAAATTAAGGTCAGGCATAAAATTTTGTCTGGGCCCAGTATTACGGTAGTCTTTACATTTACCCATAATGTTTTCTTTGAGGAAAACTGGAAAATTACTTCAAATGGAAATAAGTTCTTCCCTCTGTCACACTTTACAGAAATTTTTTACTCTAATAATTAAGTGAAAAGTAACTTAAGGGCTGGAAGTATAGTTCGGTGGTAGAGCACTTGCCTATTATGCTTAAGGTCCTGGAAAACGGAACAGAAAGAAACAAAGAAATAAATGTAAAGTTAATTGTTAAGATTTTAACACTTAAGTTATTAAAAATTGTATAAGCAGTTTCAACTTAAGCATTTCTTTAGCAAAGGTTAAAAACAAAAATGGTCTAGATAAATAACCACCATAATCTTTCAGTATAGAGGTTATTTTATCCTTGTAAAATTGCTCTTTACTCTCAGTCTGTCTCCTTTTTATCCTTTCTTCTTTAGCCTGGTATTATAGCTACACTATATAGATATTTGGTAGGGCTGTAGTTTTGGTGAAGTTTTTTTTTTTTACTGACAGGTATGTTTTCAGCAGGTTTAGCACCCGCTGCGTTTGTCCCCAATCCATACATCATCAGTGCTGCTCCCCCAGGGACGGACCCCTACACAGCTGGATTGGCTGCAGCAGCGACACTAGGTGAGACATTCTGCTGCATGAGGGATTTTCTCACCTGCTGGAAAGTTGTTTGAGATGGGTGTGGGTTTTTAATGTTCTCCAAATCCATATCTCCAACAGAAATGTCTCCTGGCTTTTATTGCCATCACCTGCTAGGTGCATGGCTCTATTTAGCTATAATACAGGTTCCTCTGACTCCAGCATATCCAGAAGCAAATTACTTGCCTACTTCCTTCATAGATATTTTACTCTGTGGAATCATCAGTTGCTCAAATTATATTTCAGAATTTCTCTCCTTAGCTGTATCTCCTAGTACTTCCTCTTTACTGTTGTTCTGGTCCTTAATCTGATCTCTCTTATGTATCCCTAATTTCCTTTCCTCTTTTGCTTCCTCCACCTCTTTTAAAATTTTCAGGAGAATGGTTTTAAACATAAATCTTACCCTTTCACCCTTGTGTTTTCTGGTTTATCTTTTCTCCACCCTAATATACTTGTTACAGAGATCATGAAACAAGACTCATCATTACGGCGCACTTGGATGGTGGTGGAGCTTGTTCCTTGGAACTAGTATTTTTAACATGCTACCGGGTAATTTTGAGGATTTCTTCAGGTCGGGACTCCCTACATATAGGGCTTTCCTTGTGGAGTCCTGTACCTGTGCACCATTTTCCCGTCTTGATTTGCCGCCCATTGGCTCACACCATAGCAGTACTAATCTGATTTCAGTTTGTTGCAGGTGCTGTACTGGTTTAGGCCTTTATCTGTAGACATTCTGGTTTCCTTAAACTTCTGTAGTGAACACCTTTTTCTCCCCCAGATTTTGCCTGGGAAGCTCCTTGACCAGCATTCTTAGCTTTAGAAGGCCTCCCTTGGTAACTGTTCCCTGTTACTTCACTGTCACTGATTGCTGCTTTGGTTTTATTCGCTTGTGGATAAGTTCATGAATGTTCTTTGAGACTCAATCTTTAAAAGACAAGCACCTTTCCCTATTTGACTCTGCTTGTTGCAGATGTTACCACCATAGTTGGTTCCTAAATGGATGGTGGTTGAGCCCAACATTAGGACAAGTAAAACATCTTCCAGAGTATTCTTTGAGAACACATCTCTTCATGTTAATCAGGACTAAATATCAGTGTCAATTTTATTTGTTCGTTTGTTTATTTTTGATGTATTGGAGATTAAACCCAGGGCCTCACACTTTGCCAGGCAAGCACTCTGCCAGTGAGCTACATTCCCCGGTCTGAAATGTCGTTTATTGTATGACATAATTTGCAGTTATGAACTCAATGCAGAGCAGCATTTCTTAGATTTTCTTTAGAACTGTTTCCTTGTTTATCATGGGAGCATATTTAAGACAGCCCCCTGGTCTACCTTTGAGGTAAATACAAAACTCAGATGAAATGGTCTTTGCTCCCCACCAGTAGCATGTATCCAACACTTAACTATTTATAGGCATTATCCTGAGTGCTTTTACTTTTTCCCCTATATGTGTTATCAGAGGATAATTTTATGGAGTTTAGGAATTGGACTCAGGGAGCTGTCTTGCATGAGGTCACGTAATTTAACTCCAAAGCCCAGCTGTGCGTTTCACTGTCGTATAGATTGATTGCGCTACCTTGAGCTGTCTGTGTTCCTGAAAGTGCTTCCCACTGCTAAATTGACATAGTTACCCTTAACAAAGAACTAATCTTAGGGATGGCATACTTGGAGTCGTTGAGATATATATATATATATATATATATATATGTTGGTTTGTTGGGGAAAATCTTGGGTGTGGTTTTTTTTTTTTTTTTAAACTACCACTAAGTCAGACTGAAAGTAGCCTTAGTAGTTTCACACTTGATGGTAAGTATATAAACTAAAGCTATTTTGTTAGTGAGACAGGAATTGAAGTAGGCATTCTGATGAACCATGCTCAATTAATTAATCAGCCTGGGATGTTAGGCCACATTATTAGGAATACTGTTGATAAAATGCAAAGGATAATATATTAGTAGGCCCTGCCCAGGTTCTTAGTCGGCTCTTGGGGGACGGTCATTGCAGGTCACGACCCATCCTCTCAGCGTTGATACAGCCACACTGTTACTCACAGCTATTATTAATATCTATTTTACGAGTGAGGTAACTAAAGCACAGAGTGTTGAGTTTTTCCTCTCATTGTTTGCTTTAACTCACTAGTGTGTGGATAGTAGTCAGTGGAGATAGGGAAACCCACCATTGTTTTTCTTTAGTTTGATGGTAATGACACGTTAAAAATACTTTGTAATAAAATAGTTCATCCTTTAACTGTCTTCTCAAAGCACCTCTGTTTTGCACCCAGGTATAGTGTTTCATCGTGGGCACCCTTGCTTGTAAACAGAAATTTTTCGTCTGTCTAGAAATACAGAAAATAACAAGTTGGTAATGCCAGAGCATTGGACTAGAGTTGGAGCTTGGTGGTACAGCGCTTGCCCAGTATTCATGAGGCCCTGGGTTCTGTCCCCAGCAAATCATTTTTAATTATTTCCATTATTTATTATTACTTTTGTGCTTTTTTCTTTTCTTCTCTTTTTTTTTTTTATGAAGCGGCGGGGGGGAGAGACAGAATCCATTTTATTTAGTTTTTCATGTGGCCTTCACTACTCCGAAACTTTGTTGTGTACGTGGTGCTGGGGATCGAACTCCTGTACTTGTATATGCCAGGCAAGCATGGTAACCGCTGAGCCACCATTCCAGCCCCCTTGGTGTTTCTTATCACCAGCCTCATCAGAGAATTCTGTGGTTTAGAGTTTTGTTACATCCAAGTTGCTGTCTGCATAACTCTGTTGCTTCTCTGTTATCTAACTTATGTGGTAGAGACTATAGCTGTTGCTTGTTGCTAGAGAAGGTGAACAGATAGATTAAATAGGATAATACTTAATTTTGATTAGGATACTTGACTGGTCTGTACCAAGCTGCTATGTTTTTTTTTGTTCTACTTATGTTTAACTTTGACTTAAAATTTTATATATCAGTGTCTGAATGTAGTCGTGTTGAATAACTGTGACTTTAAAAGTAGAAATAAGAAAACCAAGCCTATTTGAAATTGAACAGTGGAGGTCAGTCAAGTGTTGGGAGTTTTGTTATCAGAAGACAGATTTTCATGCTTGTGGTGTTTGCTAATCATGTTCCAGGATCCTGATATCTGTCATTCCCCTTGGGTGCCATTTTTACTGTAAAAGCAGGATATAACCAAATCTTGTTCTTTTCCATCACTTTAAACACCCAAGCCCTTCATTTATTTCCCTTCTAACAACAAACTTTTCTATGTTTATCCCACACTCTTTCTCATGGGAAATATATGACTTCTTCCAAGGGTAGTCCCTCCATCAGTTAATTCCAGCTCCTTCTAACTTCTGTCAGTTATTCTTCCAATATTTTCAAAATTTTGTCCCTCAGTGTCTTGTTTTGGAGTATATTACTGACTTCAGAAGAGTTTGGTATAGGGGCTGGAGCGGTGGCTCAGTGGTTACGGCGATTGCCTTGCATGCGCGAGTACGCGGGTTCAAACTCCAGCACCACATACACAATGACGTGTCTGAGCAACGAAAGTCCATGAAAAACTAAATAAAAAACTGATTCTGTTTAAAAAAAAAAAAGAAGAGTTTGGTATAAGGTTATTAAATAACATTTTCTGGTTTTAGAGAAAATTAATGATTAGCTAGTACAAATTAATATATTCTTTAGATTAATATTTTACAGTGGGATCTGCTGAGTCAGATGTAGGCTTTGGAAATCCTGAGATGATTCTTACTAGTCTAAACTTTCCTTGCTGTTTTTAGGTCCAGCTGTGGTCCCTCACCAGTACTATGGAGTCACTCCCTGGGGAGTCTACCCTGCCAGTCTTTTCCAGCAGCAAGCTGCAGCAGCAGCAGCAGCAACTAATTCTGCCAGTCAGCAGACCACCCCACAGGCTCAGCAAGGACAGCAGCAGGTAAACACAATTTACTTTTATCAAGATGTTTCTTATAACAGACACACACTCTGAATACATGAATTCCCTCCTGTGTGTATCTCCATTCGTCTCAGATTTAACTGTTCTTATGGAATGCCTTTAAAACTTCAGGCACTTGGTCAGCGTAACTAGGTGATGTAATGATACTCTTTCAGTTTTCATAAGAGAAAATTGCTTAGAGGATTGTTTAATTAAGGTTATATAGCTAGCAAAAGGCAAAGTGGATCTTGAGACTGATAGTAAAATTTTCCTTCTGCCATACTGTAGATTCCTGCTGAGCACTGTTTTCAGATCACTTCAAAGTTTTGCAAATGGCTTGCTGAGCAAAGGGGAGGTGCTAGGTTTTTAGACTTTATATGGATTGGATATAAATCTTAAACCTGTCATATCTCTGTTAACTTATAGGAGTGTTTAAAATCAGTTGGGAATAACTACTTAACTGGTAAACTAAGTATTATGTGTCGTTTTTCTTTTCTTTGTTACTGGGATTGAACCCAGGGGCACTTTACTACTCAGCTACGTTCCCAGCCCGTTTAATTTTTTATTTTGAGACACAGTCTCACTAAGTTGCTCAGGGACTTGCTAAATTGCTGAGGCTGGCCTCAAATTTGTAATCCTCCTGCTTCAGCTTCCTGAGTTGCTAAGATTACATGAGCCACAACGTCTGGCTTTCGTTTTAATCGAATAGACTATTTGGTTTATTTCTTTCATTCCTCCCCTCTCTTTTCCTTCTCTCCTTTTCTTTCCCAGTGCTGGGAATTGAACCCAGGGCCTCACATATGCTAGGCAAGCACTCTACCTTGAGCTACATCCCCAGCCTGTATTTAATTTCTTACAAAATTAGAATTATTCTGTCCACATGGTTTTGCTGTTTTATACTTTCCCATGTTGTTTTTAATATCATCCATTTAAATCCATTAAAGAATATTCTATACTTTTGTCACTTAGTGACATTTTAGTGTTATAAATAATACTGATTAAGTTTGTTTTCATAAGTCTGATTTTTCTTTTCCCCTCGGAACAAATTCATACAATGAAATTTTTCTGTGCACACCCCCACTACCTCTTCTACACACTCTTGTAAAGTTGGTTGGAGTCTTCAGGTCACAAAATAAATGCTATTTTTATTACAGTGATGAGGTACTTATTATTGATTATCTGCTGGGTATCAGACATTCTTCCATGTAGATTTTTTTTTTTTTTTTAAAGAGGGGTCAGAGAGAGAAGCAATCTTTATTTAGTTTTTCATGTGACTTTCATTCCTCAGACACTTTGTTGTCTACGTGGTGCTGGGGTTTGAACTCCGGTCCTTGCGCATGCCAGGCAAGCGCCGTAACTGCTGAGCCACCGCTCCAGCCCCATGTAGATATTTTTAATGTTCCCAGCTTTCCTGTAAGATCAGCTGAGGTTTTTTTTGCCCTTTTTTTTAAAAATTTTTGTTTTTTGGTTCTTTTAATGAAAAGAAAAACTCCAAAACTCCAAAACCTCCAAAATAAAATCTGTTCATTTGGGCATCGAATGAATGGGAATTGTGTTAAAGGGTAGAGAAAAAAAATTTCATATTCCATAAAAAGAGAATATAGCTTCGTGTGTGCATGTGTGTAGACACAAGTGTTTTAATTGAAATGTGTGGGTAAAGTACCCTGTTTTTTCTGTGGAGTACTCTCTCTCCTTCCTTTCTTTGTTTCTTTGTTTCTTTTTTAAAGAGAGAGGGACTGTGAGAGAGAGAAAAAGAGAGAATCGGTTTTATTTAGTTTTTCATGTGGCTTTTGGTTCTCTGAGACGTCGTTGTGTATGTGGTGCTGGGGCTCAAACTTGTGTACTTGCGTACGCCAGGCACACGCTATAACCACTGAGCCACCATTCCAGCCCCTACATTCATTTCTTCTTCACTCACTCACTTTTTTTTTTTTTAAAGAGAGAATCAGTTTTATTTGTTTTTTCATCTGACCTTTGTTTCCCCGACACTTAGTTGTATCTGTGGTGCTGGGGTTTGAACCCAGGTCCTTGCACATGCTAGGCAAGGGCTCCAACCACTGAGCCACCACCCCCAGCCCTTCTTCTCTCACCTTTGGTCAGAATATTGGCATCATATACTGTTGATCATCTTTCATACTCACTAGAATAAAAACTTCATGAATGCAGAGGCTTTGCCTGCCCTATGCATTGCTTTGTCCCTAGCATCTCCCACATAATAGGAATCATGGATCTGATTAATGGTTGAATCATCCTTTTTGTCTTCTTTTTGCTATTTATAAAGGTGATATGTTTAAGGCTAAGACTGGTAGAATGAAATCTCACCATATGGTATGATGGTATTAATTGGATTTTTATCCTAACAGCCACATCACATAAAAGTTCTCCATGGAAAACATTTTACAGCTGTTAGTTTTTAAAACTTGACTTAATTTGAGCATACGGTCAGCGTTAGATATGTCCAGTGAGAAAAAAGTAGCTGACTTTATTTCCGTCTCCCATTCCTAGGTTCTCCGTGGCGGAGCCAGTCAGCGTCCTTTGACCCCAAATCAGAACCAGCAGGGACAGCAAACAGATCCACTAGTGGCAGCTGCAGCAGTGAATTCTGCTCTTGCATTTGGACAAGGTCTGGCTGCAGGCATGCCCGGTAAGACTGCATTGTTGTTCCTAATACTTTTGGGAGGGCGGTCTGCTTGTTTGGGAGTGATGCTGAGAAGAATGGACAGTGCTTTCAGTGTATCTGCTTTTCATGATTTGGACACTGGCAACGATGATATACACTTGCCCTCACTTAGACCATAGTTCCTTGATGAGAGCATTATTCTGAGCCAGTTTTAAATCTTCCATGTTGGAGATAAATGAATTGCCCACACAGCTTGAGGTGTGTGATTTACCTTTTTTCTTTTTGATGGAGAACTTTTTTCTCCCTCAGTTATCGATAGGTGAAGAGATTAGCACCACTCCAAGGCTTTAGTCTTTATATTTAGACTGCATAGTTAGGAAGAAATTCCTGCATTGCTTGATAGGGTCAGCCTTTATTTATATTTTTAGGATTTATCTCAAATAGTAGAGGTGCTTTTTAGCTGCCTATCTCTGAGTTATAATATACATATATGATGCATATATGTTGTTCCTGCTTCTCTGTCCTGGGCTTTGCATGGGATTAGATATAATTTGATATTCTTTGATTAAAAGAGATCCTCATTAGACCTTAATTTTGTGTGTCTTTATTAACTGTGGAAGATAGCTGAATTAACTGATCCATTTATTAATTCAGTGAATAAAGTTAACTTGCTTCGTTTGTTTAGTTAGTCACTAAGCATTTATGTTTTATTAAGAAGTCACCTGCTGTTATTCATGTGGCTCAAATTAGGATTTAGATGTTTCATCTTATAAAGTATTGAAAGGTTCTAATAATTGAAGCCTGTCTTGGTTTCTCCTGCTTACTTGCAGGATATTTGTGCTTAGATTCTTTTATATATATATATATATAGGGAAAGATAATGAGAGAGAAAGAGAGAATCAATTTTATTTAGTTTTTAATGTGACCTTTAGCCTCCAAGACTTCATTTTGTACGTGGTGCTGGGCTTTGAACTCACGTACTCATACATGCCAGGCAAGCACCGTAACCACTAAGCCACCGCTACAGATTCTTAAGTGGTATAAAAATACTGTGATAATTGTAATCATCGTAGCTTCTGTTATTTGCGTCTTCAAGAAATTGTGAGTGTATGCTGTTGTTGATAGCCTTGGGTAGCACTTGGAAGAGCACAAGTATTCCTTTCTTACCTAATCACCTTTCACACAATCACTAGAGGAATAATCAGCATTTTCCCTCACTGTGCACTTTATTATGTGCTAGAAATCATGTAAGGCCCTTCGTATACCTCTCTAACTCAACTTTCATGGGAACTTTATGAGGCAGGTGGTTGGGTAAGGGTTGTCTAGAGATTGGGCACCATTCAGCTGTGTGAGTGGTGGGGTCAGGATAAAAATTTAGGCCTATCTGATCCCAAAACTGAGTCTGTGACTATTTATAATTTACACCAGCCTGTGCCCAGGAGATGTAATGGTTCTCTTTATCTGTGGGATTCCCAAGACCCCAGTGGATGCCTGGAACCATGTCTAGTACCTAACCCTATTCTGTATAGATTGTATTCACACCTCTCTCCCCACCCCCCAGCACACACTGTATTTTTCCATACACACACACACACACACACACACACACACAAACATACATACACACATACGATACTGCTCAATTTATAAATTACTCACATTAAGAGATGAACAGCCACAACTTAACTGTAGATTTTATGTTCAGCATATGAGGTTATTCTTTCCTTATTAAGTCAAGAACTTTCACCTCTTCACTTAGCACTTAATGTGGCTTCTGTGGCATATCTGAATCATTACTCTCACGTTTTGGAGTGATTATAAAGTAAAATAATGTTCACTTGAACATAAGTACTACAGTACCAAAATTTATCTGGTAACCAAGAAAGAAGGCTACTAAGTAGCTTATGAGTAGGTAGCATTTACAGAACAGATATACTGGACAAAGAAATTATTTATGTCCCTGGCAGATGGAGCAGAGCAGTAAGAGATTTCGTCACGCTAATCAGAATGGTATGCATTTTAAAACTTATAAATTGTTTATTACTGGAATTTTTCATTTACTGTTTTGTATGCTATTTGACTGTGGGCAACTGAAACTGTGGCAAGCTAAACTTTAGATTAAGGGGTCTACAGTATATCTCTTTATATGGTGACTTAATATTCCTAGGTTATCCAGTCTTGGCTCCTGCTGCTTACTATGACCAAACTGGTGCCCTTGTGGTGAATGCAGGAGCGAGAAATGGCATTGGCGCTCCTGTTCGGCTTGTTGCTCCTGCCCCGGTCATCATTAGTTCCTCAGCTGCACAAGCAGGTGAGCTTCATCTTGGTGGACTCCTGTCAGAGAGTAAAGGTATGGGGGCAAGAAGGGACTGATGGTGGCATTTTGAAAATGTGAGGCAATGTACTTTATTTGGTGATTCTCCGCATAGCAGTTCTACCCTGTAGGATTTGGAAGAGCGGATCAGAAGCAACCAGTGACCTCTGTGGATTCTGATTCTGTTAAGGGCATGTATATCTGGTTAGACACAAGGACAGACTCCATTGAGAACATTGGAAGTCGGTCACTCGTAGAAAACGGCGGTTTGGGCAGCATTCCAAGGCTAAAGTTACAGAATTCAAGTCATTGTGTTTCTGATAATTTGGTGTGTGAGGAGGTTGGGGTGCAGATTTGGCATAGGATGGAGGGAGGGAGTGGGAGAAAGTAATGAGAATAGGCAGAGAAATACATTTACTTGGGGGAGTGAGAGTTTTTCATATTGTTCTGAATGTGTTTTTAAAAATAAGGAACAGTGGAGGTGATACCTGGAAGAGAGAGTTTCGAGGGCTTTAGTATATGAATGATTGGTTTGAAAAAAAAACTCACCATGGATCTCTGTGGAATTTGAGATTTTAGAAAGTGGTTGAGTTACGACAACTTTAATGGGCACATTTGATGTTTGCAACCCTTTTAAACTACAAATGCCTTAAATAAGCTGACAACACAGTGAGCGTGCTCCCTTGGTATTTTCACTTCAAATAGAAAGTAGAAATAGAAAATAGAAGCTTCAGATGAAGGGATCAAGACAGATTTGTGTAGTTCTCTTCAAGGTCTGTGTCTGCCTTGAAAAGATAGGCAACCTTAAAAGGTTTAAAAATGGATAAAGATGTAGTTTGGAAATGTGACTAAGCCCTTTCATAGCCAAATTTGCTTTTTTCATAGCTGTTGCAGCGGCCGCAGCTTCAGCAAATGGAGCCGCTGGTGGTCTTGCTGGAACAACAAACGGACCATTTCGCCCTTTAGGAACCCAGCAGCCTCAGCCCCAGCCCCAGCAGCAGCCCAGTAACAACCTGGCATCCAGCTCTTTCTATGGCAACAGTTCTCTGACCAGCAACTCGCAGAGCAGCTCCCTCTTCTCCCAGGGCTCTGCCCAACCTGCCAACACATCTTTGGGATTTGGAAGTAGCAGTTCTCTTGGTGCCACCCTGGGATCAGCCCTTGGAGGATTTGGAACAGCAGGTAGAAATCAGACTGATATGCTGTTAAAACTGAATTTTAATTATTTTTATAATCTTCCTGGAACCTTGACAATGCATGGAACCCTGGACAGATATCACAGGCAGGTCCGGACCGAGCCCTGTGGGAATCCAGCCAGCCCACATAATCGCTGAGATGTTGGACTCCTAAATCAAGTTATACAGTTGGGACCTATTTTAGGTCCGTGCTCATGTTTCAACTTACTTAACACTCAACGTAGTCAATTTGTTTCAAGGGACTTAAATCAGGGAGATTTTTTTTTACCGGCATTGGGAAGAATGTGAAGGGCACTATAGAAATGTGGATGTTAAAAACTGAGGGAGGAGGACTTAGTAGGATCACAAGGCTGAGTACTCTTCATTCCAGACCATGTCCGGTGCTTGGCTTGCAGACCATAAAGAGTTAGGAGTTTTCTCCAGTCTTTCAAACATTAAAGAAGACGTTGTGGAAAATTGGGAGGAAGGATATAAGACAAAACATTTTTAGTGTTTTATTGGGAGAAAAGAAACAGGAATGTAGTCCGGTAAACAATGGGATAATTGCATTAGTTCTCAGAACAGAAGGGCATGTTTAAAAGAAAGTATCCCAATTGGCATTGAAGGCTAGTAGTAACTCTTGGTTGAGCCCACTGAGAAAACAGGCTTTCATATGTGAGTCTTGTGTAGCGGGGCAGTAGCCCATTTACAGACCTTTTTTCCCTACATTCCATTTTTCTACTGGAGCCTTGGAGTTGGTGAAAGGCATTCTTCGTAGTTCATTTTCTTGCACCTTTTCCCATAGCTCATGTGGCCGTCAGAGCTTTTTAACCCACTCCCAACCCATAATATATGACACCAAAGAAAGGTAAATTTGCCATATACGTGTGATGTTGTTAAACAAAAGTTTCATGTTTACCTGAGCCATGTCCTCTTTATTACCTTATCTATCCCTAGAACTGCTACATTAACAGTTAGGCTGTCTCTGCTGACAAATTTGCGGTGGTAAGGAGTCTGGATCAAAGTGTTAGGAACAGGTCACTGGGCTTGTTCTTCGAAGAACAGGCCTGTTCTTATCTGCATTGTTTTAATTCCATTTTAGTTGCAAACTCCAACACTGGCAGTGGCTCCCGCCGTGACTCCCTGACTGGCAGCAGTGACCTTTATAAGAGGACATCGAGCAGCTTGACCCCCATTGGACACAGTTTTTATAACGGCCTTAGCTTTTCCTCCTCTCCTGGACCCGTGGGCATGCCTCTCCCTAGTCAGGGGCCAGGACATTCACAGACACCACCTCCTTCCCTCTCTTCACATGGATCCTCTTCAAGCTTAAACCTGGGTAAGAACCATTACTCTAACACCACCTTGAACTCTAGAAATCTCTTGCCACCGATGACATTACAAGTACTTTGCATACGCAAAGGCCAATCCCTTTATCCTAGAAGTGTCCTGGGTGTTCTGTGCCTTCTGTAAATACCTCATGTTGTTCAGGCTGAGCCTATAGCTAGTATAGCACTTCAGGATTGATTAGCATTTGGGTACATCCCTGTATATTCCCTTCAGCTTTAGTGCAAACATTTGTGTTCTTTGCTACTTGTGGGAGTCTTTCATCATAAACACAGTACAGGTTCATTGTAGTGAAACTGGAGAACACAGAGACAGTGTATTTTTATTCACTTAGTATTATCACCTGAAATATTACCACTGTTAACATTTTGCCTTTTTTTTCCCCAGATTTTCCCTCTCCCCCTTATATAGTTAATATCTTGTTCTTCCCATAAAACATTTTATTTAAAAAATTTACCCAATTCTTAAGTATTTATAAATATTCTCAAACCACATAGGATGATTATCAGTAGATACATATTTCCCTCTCATATATTTAGATTGCTTTATGTATGGGATTTTTAAAAATGCTTTTATGTAGAAAATGAAAATTTTAAGCAACAGGCTGTAAGAATTAAAAGGAAAGTACTTCAGCATTTTGGGTTGCAAATCTGTAAATTAGGAGGTAGGAGATGATTTCCTATCAAAGAAACATAGTGCACACTCCCTGACAGTTGTGCATCAAGTGTGGATTTTGAGGTTCTGTTTGATTTCTCAGATGGGGGAAAGTTGAAACCTTAGAAGTAGAGCAATTACATGCGCTGTGAATGAATGGGTGTGCTATTGTTATTCTATGTTGATAGCTCTAAACCAATACTGTGCTGGGCAGGTCAGCATGGCTTTAAAGATTGGTTTTAATCAGCAAGTTTAAACGTGTTTTCATGGACTCAGACATGAAGACGAAAAAAAAAAACAAATATGATGCTTTCATTTAGAAAACAAAGACTGGAAATGATTTATAAAAATAAAAGTCTAAAGTGTATGGGGTAATAGAATTATTCTAGAAATGAGAGTGCTACCTTTGAGTTTGAAAGAGGATATGTGTACTGTGAAGTTTAGAAAATTTGTAGGGACACTTCTGATTTGTAGGGTGTGCAGTGAATATGTGGCATGTTGTATAATAGTGTTTCCTAGAGACAGCATGCCTGGGGGCTATTGTAAGATCTGGCGGTGGGGTGAAAGTTCCGGTTTTACGTGTGGACAGAAGAGGGCAATGAGTGAACATTCATCAACTGCTAGTGTTAACAATTTTGGGTTGTATACATGCAGCTTTGGAAGGTATAGGCATTATCCCTGTGTTACAGATGTGAGGAATCTGAGTCCCAGAACTTAAATGTCTTGCATATGTTGTCTCAAGTTTGAACCAAGTTTTGACTCCAAAGCATGCACTTTCGGTGTGTATCCTGTTTCATGATGTGCCCAGACTATCTTGTGAACCAGTGCATTTGTCAGATACAGAAGTAACCTTTCAATTTTTAGGTTTAAATATTTTGAACTCTGCAATCCCATACTAAGTACTAAATAAATCTACAAAGGTGTCATTGTTTTTAAGAGATATGTAATAAATATTCTAGTTTTTTTGGGCCCAAATGGGCTCTGTAGTGAATATTTAGTTCTGTTGTTGAAATGTGGAAGCAGCCACAGGCAGAAGTAAATGAATGAATGTATAAAACTTTATTTACAAAAAATAGTTGGCAGTGCAGATTTATCCTACGGGCTACAGTTTTTTAGCTCTCGAACTAATCCTGTGGTTGGTTCTTGGCATGTGAAAATGGAGCTGGAAATAGTACTTGTATGCACGATGCCTTTCCTCTTTCTAACGTGCAAGCAGTAGGACAAAATATTTCTGAATTCACGTTTTTCCTTATAAGGAAATAACTACCAGTGTGTTGTTTCTTGTTCTAATGACTTAATTGCATATATAGATTTGTGTTTAACATTTTTCCTTATAAAATTTGCCTTAAGTAATTAGTTGTGGCGATTTGCACTGGACTACCATTGCTGTGTGTAGTACACACATCATACATGCCATTCCTGAGGAGCTTCGAGTCAGCTCAGTCAGCTTCTTTAGCAAAGGTTTTCTCTGTGCCTTGGTCTTAACATTGAGAAAGTAGAGGTGTGGTGACTGATTACTGAAAAAGGCCCCTAAAGACATTTTGGTGCAAGAAACGCAACTAAATATGTGTGGGCTACTCTTAAAATAGTTTCTGATTCCTAATACTGTTTTCGCTGCTGACACCAGTGATAAATTTGATGATAAATTTGATACACAATGTGTTGAAGACTCAAAATAACTCCTGCACACATGGAAACTTAACATATTTTAATTCACTTTCTAATAGCGTACAACTAATAAACGTTTGAATGTATGTATCAGCCCCATCTCTCTGTTTCTAGTATGGATCTATTGTCCATCACACTTTCACACATCTTTTCAGTAGTTAGACATATATTAGACTATTCTTAAAAAGCGAGTGACCTGCTTAGTAATTTTTCTTTATTTATTCATCATAATTTCTTGAGTACCTACATAAGATCCTCAGTAGGTCTTTCTTTCTTTCTTTCTTTCTTTCGTTCTTTCTTTCTTTCTTCCTTTCTAAAGAGAGAAGGACAGTGAGAGGAAGAGAGAAAGACGGAATCAGTTTTATTTTAGTTTTTCATGTGGCTTTTGTTGCTGTGACACTTTGTTGTTTATGTGGTGCTGGGGTTTTAACCCATGTCCTTGGGCATGCCAGGCAAGCACCATAACTGCTGACCTACCGCTCCAGACCCACCCCCCCCCAGTTGCTTTTTATTACCAGTTTTGTTTTATGTTTTTAATGAGAGAGGGTCAGTGAGAGAGACAGAGAGAGAGAATCAGTTTTATTTAGTTTTTCATGTGACTTTGTTGCTCCGACACTTTTGTGTACGGGGTGCTATGGTTTGAACCTGCATCTTTCACATGCCAGGCAAGCACCATAACCATTGAGCCCCACTGCTCCAGCTCCTCATTACCTGTTGTTTAAAGTCCAGACTAGAGAAAAAACTTTTTACTGAGCCACATTTTACATTTTTTAAAATTCAGCCATTTTAAATATATTATTCAGTGAATTGAATTGTTCCTAACTATAAGTTGTGCGATTATTATCATAAATATATTTTAGAATATTTCCATCACCTCAGTAAGACTCTCCATGCCCATTTGCCATTAATCTCTCCCATCCTAGGCCAACCAGGATCTGCCTTCTTTCTAAATTTGCATTTTCTGGACATTGCATACAATGGAACCATACAGCACATCTCACTTATTTCCCTTTGCATCATTTGTTTTGTGGGGGTGCTGGGAGCGGGGGGCAATACTGAGGTTTAAATCCAGGGCTTCCCACATGCTAGGCAAGTGCTCTAGTACTGACCTACAGACTAAGCGCCCCCCTCCCCCCTGCCAATGAGATAGAGAATCAATTTTATTTAGTTTTTCATGTGGCCTTTGTTGCTCTGACACTTTGTTGTGTGTTTGGTGCTGGGGTCCGAACCTGCGTCTTTGCACATGCCAAGCAAAAGCCATAACCACTGAGCCACTGCTGCATCACCACCCCTCCACCCCCCACCCTCAGCCGTTTTTTAAAAATTTGAGACAGGATCTTGCTGGGTTACCCAGGCTGAACTTGTGGTCCTTCCTGCCTCAGCCTCCTGAGTTGCTTGTGTCACTATGTTCAACTTCTCTTTACATGTTTTTAACATTAATCCATGATACATTATGTCAGTGTATTTTCCTTTTTATTATTGGGTTGTCTTTCATTTTATGGATATACCTCATTTGTCCTTCCACTCATAGCTGACGGACATTTTTGCTTCGAGCTTTTGATTATTACAGATAATGCTGCTATGAGCATTTGCATGCAGATATGACTGTGAATACATTTTGGTTTCTTTAGGAGTAGAATTGCTGGGTTATTAGTTTTTTTTTTTTAATTTATTTAAGAGACAGGGGGACAGAGAGAGAGAGACAGAATCAGTTTTTATTTAGTTTTTCATGTGGCCTTCGTTGCTCAGACACTTGGTTGTGTATGTGTTGCTGGGGTTTGAACTCGCACATGGCAGGCAAGCGCCGTAACTGTTGAGCCACTGCTCCAGCCCCCGGTTATTAGTTTTATATTAAATTTTCTGAGAAACTCTCATACCGTTTTACAAGTTGTTGCCTCATTTTAAATTCTTGCTAGTAGTGTGTGAGGATTCCTCTTTTTCTGTTTCCTCTTCAACATTTATTGTTGTCTATCTTACACAGCTGTTCTAGTAGGCAATGAAATAGTAGCTGTCACATTTGATTTTATTTTCCATTTCCCCAATGTCTCATGATCCCTAGAGTATCTTTCAGTGCTTATTAACCATTCATTTGTCTTTGAAATATCTCCTCATTTTTTGGATTAACAAGAAGAAAAAAATTGTTTAATCATTGAATTGTAAGAGATCTTGGTATATTCTGGATACAGATCCTTCAACAGATACATATTTTGCTTATGTTTTCTCCTGGTCTATGCTTTTTTCATTTTAAAAATGGTGTCTTATTTTTTGGTTTTATTTTCAAAATTTTTGCAGTACTGGGTATTGGAGCTAGGGTTTGCACATGCTAGGCAAGTGCACTACTGCTGAGCACACCATCCTCAGCCCCCAAATGGTGTCTTTTAAAGTGCAACAGGTTTTTTTGTTTTTGTTTTTGTTTTTTTTTTTAATGTTGATGAAGTTCAATTTATTATGCTTTTGCTATAACTCAAGGTCTTGAAGATGTTCTCCTATACTTCATTCTGTGTGTCAGCTCTCACTTCAAGCCTGATCCATTTTGAATTAATTTTGTGTGCTTTGTGAGGTGAGGGTTTATTCTTTCGCACATGGATATCTAGTCCCAGCACTGTTTTCTTCAGCCTTGTTTTATAATTTTCAGTGTATGGGTTTTGCTTTTCTTTTGTTAAGTTTATCCCTAAGTGTGTATTTTTTATGCTACTGTGAATGAAAGGAATTATGTTCTGGTTTTATTGTTTGGATTATTTGCATATAGAAATACAGCTTTACGTGTTGATATGCTACCTTGTATCCTCACTGTTGTTATTCTGATCGTTTTGGATGAAATCTTAGCGTTTTCTGTATATAGGTTTATATCTCTTGAGAAAAAAAGACTGTTTTTTCCAGTGTGGATGCCCTTTCATTCTTTCTCTTGTCTGCTTGCTCTGGGCAGTACTTCAGTTCTGTGTTGAATAGATAACAGCAACACTCTTGCCTTGTTTGGATCTTGGGTGTAAAGTTTTTATCTTTTAGCTGTAAGTGTAATCACAGTTGGTTTTTAGTAGATGCCATTTATTAGGTTTAGGAAAACACTTTTCCGAGTTTTTGAGTTTTTGTCATGGATGTTTTGAATATTATTGTGTTTTTAACCTTCATTCCGTGAATGTTACTGTCATTAATTGAATTTTTGGGTGTGAAAGCGGCCTTGCATTCCGGGAGTAATTCCACGGGTCCTGTGGGGTTTTGTTTGTAGGCTCTGCGTTTGTGCTCATGAAGGCTGTCTGTCCTTTTTCCTTTCTTTGTGTTGTCTTTGTGTGGTCTCAGGTGATATTTAAGTATGAATTTGGAAATGCATCACTCTCTGTGGTTTCTAGAAGTTTGTGGAGTGTTGGCATTATTTGTCCGGTCCTGGCGGGCAGGAACCGGACAAGGCTCTCATTCAGTGGTGAACTGAGATTAAAATAGACCCATTGGTCTTAAGATCTCCAAGCACTTTATTTCTCCCTTAACCCGGGCTAAAGGCCTCCAGGCACTTCCCACCTTCCCTCTCTTGAGTCAAGGCTATTAACATTTAGAGTCCCCGATTCTATTGCCAAACCAGAGTCCCTATTTCTGCAGCTGAGGCTCTTACTGCCTGCATCTTCTACCGCTGCTGATCTCTCAGCCGTCTCTGCTGCTGCTGCTTCTCTGACTCTAGGCTTCTCTGCTTTCCTTCTGACTGCTGCTTGCTTCTTCCATGCTTCTTCTTCTCTGACTGCTTCAGGACAGGGCTGCTTCCTCGCTTGCTTGCTCTACCTGACTAGTCCTACTCTATTTATCCATTACAATAACCAATAGGGGTACAGTGCAAACACGTTTCCAATTGTACAAATGAGTGACCAAATAGCTTAGTCATGCGGTCAGGCATTACGTCACTAAGGAAGATACAAGCCAGCTGGGTCAGAGTTGTTTACCACCAATTCTTTTACAAGCCAGCTGGACCTCATGTTGGGGTCGAACCCCCACAATTATTTCTTTTAATGTTCATAACAGTCACCAGTGAAGCCATCTTTGTTTATTTAAATTTTAAAAGAATTAAAAATAAGGGACTGGAGAGGTGGCTCAATGGTTTGGAGTATATGCCTGGCATGCATGAGGTCCCAGGTTCGATCCCCAGCACCATATACACAAAAGTAAAAGGGAGGGGGAGACAGATGGAAAAATAAAAGTTAAAAATGAGATTTTTAATTATTAATTCAATTTCTTCATATACATCTTACATGTTCAGGCTTTACATTTCTTGTGTCAGGTTTTGGTAATTTTGACTTTTAGGATTTTGTGCGTTTCATCTCGGTTGTCAGAATTATTGGCATAAAACTGTAATTTTTAAAAAGTGAGGGGCTGGAGCAGTGGCTCAGTGGTGACAGCGCTTGCCTGGGATGTGCACAGATACGGGTTCAAACCCCAGCAGCACGTATACAACAAAGAGTTGGAGCAACAAGAGCAACATGAAAAGCTGAATAAAATGATTCTCTCTCTCTTTCTCTCTCTCACTGTCCTTCTCTCTTAAAATAAAGTGAAGTCACCTTTCTCTCAGTTTCTCCCCATAAGTACATATGTATACAAGAATATATGTTTGATAATATGAATAAATTTTTTTTTATGATCCTGAGCAAGGCAAATATTGTCAGGTATTTTCTTTGGCTTAAGAATGTTATATTTCTCAATTTTACAGTATCATTATTTATTATTATTTAAAGACAGGGGCAGTGAGGGAGAAAGAGAGAATCAATAGTTTTTCCTGTGGGTTTTGTTGCTCTGACACTTCATTGTGTGTGTGGTGCTGTGATTCGAACCCAGGTCCTCATACATGCCAGGCAAGAGCTGTAACTGCAGAGCTCCAACAGTGTTCTTTTGTAATTATCAATAGGTAATTAATAATATAATTATTAACAAGTAGATGTATAATTCACATTTGTGACTTATGCGTGGGTTAGACGAAGGCCATACACTCTCCCATTTGCCTAAAGTATCATCTATAGTAAATTCTACTTTCTTTCTCATAAACAAAAGCCGTTAGGGATGATATGGGTGGCATATGAAAACTGTGATTTTGTTTTTTCCTAATTCTGGGTATTGAACCTAGGGTATTCTGCCACTGAGGTATATCCCCAGTCCTTTTTTATTTTCAGATAAGACCTCACCAAGTTGCCCAGCCTGATCTCAAACTTATGATTGTCCTGCCTCAGCCTCCTGAATTGCTGGAATTAAAGGCATGTGTTACCTCACCTGGCCCAAAACTCTGACTTTTAATGATTTCATTCCTGGAAACCCTTCCTACCCATATATCTCTTTGTCTTATGCCTATCCCCTTTCTGTTTCCTGGTATTCCTTTGATGCTTACAGTTTTCTACACAATCCAAGGTTGTACCTTTTCAAATTCCAAGCATCAAGAGATGGGTGATAAAATTTATTATTAAGTACGTGGTTGATAACCATGAGGCGTTTCACGTGCTCTAGCAGAACAGTATTGTGCTTGTTCATTCCTTCAGAGTGGAAATACAGTAAAAATGTACTCATTAGACCTCTGAGTACCAAAGGAAAGTAAACTAGAACATTCTATATCACAAGAGGATGGACTACTAAATGGCCATTGGCAGAAAACCCTTTGTAGAATTATAATAAATATCTGGAGTACATAGTGATTTAAGAAAATATTTAAGCCCTGATTCCTGTGGAAAGTTATTACAGGAAGCAGTCCAACGAAGTCCACCACTGTTGAAATCTTCTAGAAAACAGGGAAATCACCAGGGATGATGATGAGGAGGAGGAGGAGGAGGAGGGGGAGGAGGGGAAATCTTTCTTTCTAAATGGGTTGCAAATACAAATACCTTCTGTGCTATCATGGTTTGGGTTCAAGTACATGTAGGGGTGCAGACTGAGAGGAGCTTCTGGTGAGTCTCCAAATACTTAACCAATGGTCTGCTGTTTGCCAAGCGGCTTTTTAGAAAATCACCAAAGAACTTCCCATTTCCAGCAAAACCTTAGGCATTATTTACTGTTCATAGAAATGTTTCTTGGCTTGCACAGAGTGTGTCTGAATTGTCAGTTTGCTTTTTGTGATTTAGTGCCTGGGAAAGTTTTTTTTCTCTTTCAGGGATTTGGTGTTTCTTATATGTACCTGTGTGTGCACATATGCATACCTATGTTTATATATGCCTGACAGCCATGAAGACTAGAGCAAAAAAAAAAAAAATCAAAACTTGAGGGCAAATATACAAACCTGTATTGTAGTCACATTAACCATTATTCCCTCTAGCCTTTTTTTTTTTTTTTTTTAATTTGGTACCAGAGATTTAACCCAGAGGTACTTAAACTCTGAACAACATCTCTGTCAGTTTTTTTTTTGAGGCTGGCTTTGAACTTGAGGTCCTCCTGCCTCAGTCTGCTGAACCACTGGAATTACAGGCATATGCTACCATGCCTACCTAGCCTTTTGTGTTATTGACTAGTATATTTTTGGCCACAATAACAGAAAAATCCAACCACTAGTAGCTTAAACAGAAGTGCATTTATTTGCTCATGCAACTGAAACGATAGTAGTAGCGCAGTGTTATCGCCAAGGACCTGAGTGCCTTCCAGTACATGTTCTGCCTTGATCAATGACCAGGGTCTTAAATACCTTTTAAAATATTTTCAAAGCTGTGCGTGTCTTTGTGCCATTTCTTCTTCTGTATGCCGCCACCCTCTCCCAGCACCTACTGCCCCACCTTATCACCACCTCTTTGTTCATTACTCAGTGGAAACAAAGAGCAGCTTCTGAAATGGAAGAAAAATAGTCATATGGCTACTATTTTCATATTTTCTTTTTTCCTTTTTTTAAAAAAATTCCATTTGGATTAAGAAATACCGTGAAATTTGAAAAAAATAGCAGTATCCTAGAGAACAAGAAAACTATGTAACTGAGTCTGAAAATGTGTCTCGTGTAATTTTAAGGGTCATGACACTGGAATTGAGAGCCTGGTTCTGAATTCTGGCTATGAAAATTATGGACGTTATGTCTTTGAATGAACGTTTCATCTCTCTGGACTGTAATTTGCTAATACATAAATGGGAATTTAAAAGTTCTTTCTAAAAATGCCAGGGAGTATTCCATTGAACATATATGTTGAAAGACTTATAACACAGAGCTAGGCAGAGGACAGACATTCTTTACAAGATTTGAGGAAATTTACAAGCACTTCAGTTGGGTGACTTTTCTCATGAATTCTGAATTATTGTTTACGCTCTTCATAATTTATGTGGTATTTCTTACTTAACTGTGTGTGTGTGTGTGTGTGTGAGAGAGAGAGAGATATGGATGAATGGGAAAAAAATCAGCCCAAAATTGGGGATATATCTTGGCAGTGTTTACCTAGCATGTACAAGGCCCTGGGTTCAGCCCCAGCTCTGAACAAATAAAAAGACTTCTCATACTTATCAGTATTGTAAAAATGTTACTGGAAACATTCTCATTATAACTTAGTTGTCATGATCCCCCCCCCCTTTTTTTTTTTTTTGTGATGCTTGTAATTGAACCCAGGGCCTTGTGCATCTAGGCATGTGCTGTACCACTGACCTACATCCTGAGCCCCTTTACTTTCTGACTAGCCTTTTGGTCATGTCTGTCTTGCCTGTCCAGGGATTCACAATTATTCCCTTGTCGCCAGTGAAAACAGCTGCTGTCAGTGGCATGAAGGTTGTTGCTACTTGAGTCATTTCATGCTGTATCCCATAGAAATTGAATTGCCTGTTCATGATGAAGAACTGGAAAAACTATCAGTTCTCAAAGTATAACTTCATTTTTCTACCCCCTTATCCTCAACTTGGATGTCTTAGTGGTTTTTAGAATTCTGTTTGGCAGCACAGTTATTCCTTCAAATAACGATTTTGGAGGTTTCATATATATATATATAATATGAGAGAGAGAGAGGGAGAGAAATAGACTAATCTGGATGCCCTGATCTTTAAGGGTGGGTCTCAGATAAGAGAGGAGTTTATTTATGAATGATGGGAGTCTCCACAGAGCTCCAAATGGAAAAACCACTGAAACCTCAGTGCTTTTTATGTGTTCTGAGTCCTTACTGCTGGGCTTAGGTGCTGGGTTCACACAGTTGGCACGTTACCTTGTTTTATTTACTAAGGGCTGCACTAACTAACTCTTGGTTCTGTCTTGCCAGCAGTCTAAGATCAGTAGTAAAACACATTCCCTTCTCAATCTTTGCATGAAAATTTGCTTCCAGTTTGGTAAATTGGCCTTTTGAAAGTTACAGCACTGATAGAATTGAGTTGTTACAAAAACAACAGAATCGAAGAAATCAGAGATGATGCAGGCTTTCATGTGTGGGACGGTTTTCCCTTTTTAATGATGTTCCACAAGAGTGGTCTTAAGTCCTTCTGTTCTGTAACCAACAGGAGGACTAACAAATGGCAGTGGAAGATACATCTCTGCTGCTCCCGGTGCTGAAGCCAAGTACCGCAGTGCAAGTAGCGCCTCCAGCCTCTTCAGCCCCAGCAGCACCCTTTTTTCTTCCTCTCGTTTGCGATATGGAATGTCTGATGTCATGCCCTCTGGCAGAAGCAGACTTTTGGAAGATTTTCGAAACAATCGGTACCCTAATTTACAACTGCGGGAGATTGCTGGACATATAATGGAATTTTCACAAGACCAGCATGGGTCCAGGTGAGGAGTTGGCTTTGGCACTTGAGGTAACTGAAATCTTAATGACTTAAGTTCCATGCCTCAGGTAGTCATATGAAAACAAATAGTGTTAGTCAAACAAAAGGATGTGGATTGTGAGGGTTGCCAAAGATGCAAGCATTTGGAACAAGCCTTTAGTAGCCTGGATCACATGCTTCAAGGAACCCTTCCTTTTCTTTTCTGAAACAGTAATCTGCAGTTTAAGAAATGGAAGCACAGGGCTTGGAGCCATGGCTTCACGGGTACGGCGTTTGCCTGGCATGCACAAGTACACGAGTTCAAACCCTAGCACCCCGTTCATACACAACGGAGTCTCAGTGCAACAAAGGCCACATGAGAAACTAAAAATAAAATTGATTCTCTCTCTCTCTCTGTCCTTCTTTCTTTAAAAAACAATTTTTTTTTTGGATCTTGGGTGCTTAAGTGCAATACATATCTACCAGTTATGGAGGTGAGAGAAGCTGGTATAGAAGGTGGGATTTGACTTCGCTTAGCCCTTCCTGTTGACTGTTCAAGGGCTTCCTAGAAGGGAAACTAAAGACTCGGCAACATCCACATCCTGAACATCCGTCTCTTTCTGTTTATTTCTTTCTCTGTGTTTGTGTTCACTGGAAAAGGTTCTTAATAATCTTCCTCTTGAAGATCTGGTAACTTGCTGCAGTGCAAGGATTTCTCATATTTGAATTCCTCCTCGTCCCCCT
>PVKS010006323.1:0-79137 GCA_004027875.1 Aplodontia rufa
AAAGCAACGAAAGCCACATCAAAAACTAAATAAAATTGATTCTCTTTTTCTCTCACTGTCCTTCTCTCTCTTTAAAAATAAAAAAGTCATGAAGTAAAATTTGGGGGCAAAAAATACATGTGGAATTTTTGAAGCTTTGATTGGGGGCCAGGACTTCGTTCCTTTAATGAGGGGCCAAGTGTTTTCCTGTAGAAGATTACATTAGGCCACATGGGTTTTTACCATTTGTGTATTAGCTTTTTAACTACTGAAGCTTATGAACTATAGGGCACAGTATTTTGACCTTAGCAATGACTGTAGTTATGGCAACTCTGTCATCAGGTAAGCAGCAGTTTCTATTGAGACAAGGCTCAGAAGCCTTGGCAAAGCCTTGGGGGCTCTGAAGGTCTCACCAAGAAACAAGCCACGGTCAGTGGCAGTGCCCTGAAAGCTCATCTAAACTAAGTATCAGCTGTGCAGGTGGCCTCAGCATACACTGCCCACTCTGGCCTAGCCAGCAAGTGCCAGCTGTGCTGGCCTCAGCAAAGGGAACAGGGCCTTAGCAGGCTCGGGTGGCTTCAGTGTACAGAGCATTGCTGTTTGAGCCTGAGTTATGCCAGCACAGCTCTTCCTAAGCTGTCACGGCTGAGGCAAAGGTTAAATTTTAGGGAAAGGAGTCTTCATTCAGGCCTTTCAGATGTTAGAAAGTGGGACAGTTACGTACTGCATTTCAGCTGCAAGGCAGGTGAACGTCAAACAAGGCAGGCCCGTTCATTACAAGGTGAGCAAAGTTCTCCTTTCAAAGTGTTTGTGCTAGATATACACAGCTCAGTCAAAAGGGAAGTGGAAACTGAGATGTTTCTGACTACACAAGAAAGGAAGGAAGGAAAGAAGGGAGGGAGGGAGATAGGAGGGAAAGAAAGGAGGGAGGCAGGGGCAGGTTAGGCACACCCTGGCTGACCTGGCCTTACTAGCTAAGACCAATGCACCAAAAGGCAAAAGCTGGAGAACACTAGGGGATGGAAATCTTCTGCCCACTCTCGATGCTTCCCTCCACGGGGACAATATGAACTTCTTGACATCACTGAACTTACCATCTCACGACTCACGCTGTTGGGGTGAAGAGATTTACCTGGTTAGTGCATCTGGAAAGAGAAAATGAACCTGGACTCTTACCACCCAGCCTCTCCCGCCCCTTTCTCCTGGGGCTGCCTACTTAGCTCCCAGCCTTTCCTCCTCTACTAGGCGAGCCTTTCCTAGAGGAGTATTGCTGGCTGACCATGCCTGTTAGTTCTGGAGCTCAGAATTAAGAAGCCTGCGTGCCTCAGCCACAAGTCTGTTCTTCTATTTCAGCTTTATTAGTAATGAAAGTGACATTGTGAACTCTGCCTGTCTTATTCCTTTGTCCCGCACCTCCGCTGATTCACAACTTGGGCAGGGAAATGAATATTATTTATTGGGTCCTGTTCATCATCCCAATTTACTTCTGAGTCTTCACCTCACAATTAAGTTCAGCTTTTCAGCTTCTGTGTCTGTCTCACCTGCCCCGTTATCCAATAACCATGACACCAGAAACATACCTTTCCTTCCAAAGTCCTCACTAACCTTGCCACTCCCAAAGCACATGTTATTCTGATTTAACTCAGCAAAAGTTCCATGCTCTCTCCACACAAAAGTGCCCATAACTATGAACGTTATCCAGTCCATGGCTACCATCGTGTAGGTATCAAATGTCCGTCCCAAAAGTCCTTGTTTAGTAAAAGGCTTGGTCCCCACACTGGCACTACTGGAAGGGTAGGAAAACCTCCAAGAGGTGGGGCCTAGTGGAGGTTTTAGGTCATAGAGGTATTATACCCTCAAAGGGGATTGTAGGAATTCAAACCCTTAACTCCCCTTATTTTTTGGGGTGCTGGCAACTCAACTTAGGGCCTCACACATGTGAAGCACAGGCTCGAACACCAAGCTATACTCTCAGGCCTCCTTCTTCCTCTCTCTCTCATTCTTTGGCCATGAGGTAGGAGGTTTTACTCCACCATGCGCTACAGCCATGGTGTGCTGCTTCAGGAAGGGACAAAAAACAAAGGGGCCAACAAATTATGAACTGAAATGTCTAAAATCACAAGCTAAAATAGACGCTTTCTCTTTATAAATTAATTATCTAAGCTATTTGTTATGATAATGGAAAACTCCCTAACGCAATCCCCTACTGTGGAAATCCCTTCCCTTCATCACTCATCCACATCTCTGTCTTTTTAATATCCAGTCAATTTTTATTTTATCTTTTCCCATGCTGGGGACCGAACCCAGTGGTGCTTTACCAATGAATTACAACCCCAACCATTTTAATTTTGAGACATGGTCTTGCTGAGTTGACCAGGCTGGTCTGGAACTTGTGAACCTCCTCCTCCCTCAGACTCCAGAGTAGCTAGGACAGCAGGGATGTGCCACAACATCCGACAGGAAAGACTTAGAAATAAAAATTGCCAGGTGCAGTGGCACACATCTATAATCCTGACACTCAGAAGGCTGAAGCGTAAGGATCCTTAAGTTCTAAACCAGCCTTGGCAACCTACTGAGATCTTTTCTCAAAAAAGGCTGTGGGCGCATCTTATTGCCTCGTGCATGCAAGACCCTAGGTTCATCTTGCGTACCATTTGAGAAAAGAAATGCTGAAGGCCATGGTGTGCCTATAATCCCAGTTACTTGGGAGGCTGAGACATTAGAAAATGAAAAGGGCTGGTAGTGGATCTCAGTGGTAAAGCACCCCTGGGTTCAGTCCCCACTACCACTAAAAAATAAAAATAAAAAATAAAAAAATCTCCAAAAACAGAAAACCATAAAAAACCCTTTCCCAATTCACACCGTACATAGTCTGCATGCTTGTGTGCCATTGGTGCTTGTTTTTCTTTTCGTCCTTTATTTGCTCTCATTTTTTGTTGTTCCTTTGGAATTATCCTTAATGGTCTTTATCAGAGAGAGAGTGTGTCAAGGTTTATTTATTTATTTATTTATTTATTCTGGTTTTTGTTTTTCTGGCACTCAGTTGTGTATGTGGTGCTGTGGTTTGAACCTGAGTCCTCACACATGCCAGGAGAGCACCATAACCACTGAGACACTGCTCCAGACCCTCCTTAATAGTTGTTTGTTAATGTGTTATTTTTAAAGAAAAGGTTCAATGGGCTGGGAAAACGGTGGGTACAGCATGCTCCAGGATGATTCAGTTTCTACCCTAAAAAGCCCTGATGACGTTTTTTTGTGTGGTGCTAGGCCTTGCGCATGCTGGACCCAAGTTCTACCTCTGAGTTACATCCCCGGCATGATGACATTCTTGTTTGAAGGCATGGCTTATATTTGTGTCTAGGGGTCTAAGTCAATCCCCTTGTCCTTTTGACAAAGTAGAAGAATCAAGCAGACAATGCAGGAGAGCAGTTAACTCTGACTTCCCCTTGGGGACTGTCAGAGGGTATAAGGTGTCACTGCGAACAGTCATGAGAAAGGCAAGGCAAAGCCCACTTATGTGGAAGTTAACTGGACGGGTGAACGAGTTGTGTCAGTGCTGTCATGAGAGGATGTGACAGCACAAGCGTTTCATCTCTCCTTCAGTGTGTCACTTCACCTCGGAGCTGTCATCAGTTTGCCACACATGTAAGTGATGGATGATCTTGGCCTGGCACTGTGCTCAGCACACACAGGGCAGGACTCAACAAACGTTAATGACTAAATATGAGCACTGTCACACAGATTCTGAGCACGATCATCTACAAAAGTTGGCACATGTTAGTATTTCCCAAGCCCTCCAGGATCCAGTCCTTCTGTGTCTCTCCAGTTTCATCCACCTGGTTTCTTTGTCTCAGCCATACGGAACTACTTAGAACTTCATCAACATGCCAGGTTGCTTCAGGTTTCTGTTTTATTCGTGTTAGCCTACCTGCGTTTTCTCCCCTGTGCCATGGAGGACCCTACTATCATTCCAGACTCAGCTTTCAGAAAGCATTCCCTGACCCATCTCTAGGTAGAAGCCATGATTTCTTTCTCAATTCCCAAAGTGGATATTGTTTGAATCTTATGGTAAAAGTGATCATGTTTTACTGGATTTGTTCACAAAGATGTCTCTGTGTAATAAGGATTCGATTGTCAACCCCTTGGTATCAGACACTAAATTTTGTTAATCTCGATATTCTGTCTACTTAAAACTGTGTTCCTAGCATTTAACAGGTATTCAATAAGTTTATTTAAAATGCAATAATGAATATAATAAACCTCTACTGAGTCCCTTCTACATGTCAAATGGTTCTGGTATAGTAGAATGAATGAGCTTTGACTTCAAGGAAACAGAATCATTCTGTTGTCAGTTATTAGGTATATAATCTTGGACAAGCTACTAATGTTCTTTTTCCTTCCTTCCTCCCCTCCCCCCAGTACTGGGGATTGAACTACTCAGCCTTTTTTGGGGTTGGTTACTATGGATTGAACCCAGGGACACTCAACCACTGAATCACATCACCAACACCCCCCCCCTTTTTTTTTTTAAAGAGAGAAAGACAGTGAGAGAATCAGTTTTTCTTGAGTTTTTCATGTTGCCTTCGTTGCTGGGACACTTTGTTGTGTACATGGTGGTGCTGGGGTTTGAACCCGAGTACTCGCGCGTGCCAGGCCCCAGCCTTTTTTTGTGTTTTATTTTGAGACAGGGTCTCGCTAAGTTGCTCAGGGCCTCACACTTGCGATGCTCTCTGTTCCAAGTTGCTGGGTTTACAGGCATATGCCATCACACTTGGCCTTAACTTTCTTTTCTTTTTATTTTTAAAGAGAGAGAGGGACAGTGAGAGAGAGAGGAAGAGAGAATCAATTTTGTTTAGTTTTTCATGTGGCTTTCATTGCTCCAACACTTTAGTGTGTACGCAGTGCTAGGGTTCTCGTGCATGTCAGACAAGCACAGTAACCTCTGAGCTACCCGCTCTAGCCCTGGCCTTAACTTTCTAATCCTTAGTATCTTCATCCATACAACTGGGAGGAAGAGGTATTATAAGGATTAAATAATGTCTGTACAGTGTTAGTAAGGTGTCCAGAAGCAGCCAACAGGCATTAAAAATAACTTAGTTTGGAGGCTGGGGTGCTGCTCAGAGGTAGATAACTTGCCTACCATCCCCAAAACTGCAAAAAGAAAAACGTTCCGAGTTCCTAGTTCTGGTGTGCTACTGCCAGTAGGGTGATTACAAATAATAATAATATGTGTTACATTATTTCAAAAAGCAAGAGAAAAAGATTTTTTGAATGTCTTCACAATAAAAGATTGAAAGTTTGAGGAGATAGATTGTTTAACCTGATTTAAACATTACACAGTGTATACATGTATCAAAATATCACATGATATCCATGAATATGTATGGTTTTTATGTATCTGGTAAATAAATCAATTTAAATTTTTAAAAGTTCCTTTCCAAGAAGTCTCCAAGGGTTTGTAGAATAGTAAAGGTGACAGACACAAATAAAATTTAACTTTAATATAGGGGCTGGAGCAGTGGCTCAGAGGTTGGTGCACTTGCCTGGCATGCACAAGGACTTGGGTTCAAACCCCAGCACCACATACACAACTACAGTGTCAGAGCTACAAAGGCTAGATGAAAAAATAAAATTAATTTTCTCTCTCTCTCCTTTAAAAAAAGGTTTAATATAAAATAAGGGATAATTACTATCACAATAACATAGGGGTTCTTAGGATACATGAAAAAGGAAGTCTGCAACAGTCTGGGAGAAGGGGACAACTGGAAAGGCAGAAAAAGGAAGAGCAGGTAGTCGCATTTGTGACTCTGCTGACCTCCTCTGAGCAAAGAGAAAAGCATCAACCCAAGCAGAAACCATGAAAACAATTATGTATCCAGGAGAGAAAATGGTCCAGTAAGACTTACAGACAAGGGCTGGGAGTAGAGCTCAGTGTATGCCTAAGTATCCATGAGGCCCGGGCTCAACTATCAGCACCCCCAAAACAAAAAACAATCAGCAGACCCACAGATAGGGATTCAACACAGAAGAAACCAAAATCCATGCCTAAAATTAGGCTTTGAAGGGGTTTGTTGATTAGCATCCGCAGCCATTGGGAGCTGTTTCAACAAAGGAGAGCCATGGCTAAATCGCTCATCTAGAAAGCAAACCTAGGCGGTAATGTTGCCGGCAGAATGGAGCTGGGAGAACCAGAGGCAGAGAAGCAGGCATTGTGCTTACATGAAACTGTGCATCTGCTAATCCCAGTAAGTTCCTGCTTTATAGGATGAGGCACCAAATGTCAGTATCAATCTGAACGCCAGTGGTTCTTTTTTTTCCTTTTGTCTTTTTTGTGGTGCTGCAGATCAAACTCAGGCCTCGTGCAAGCTAGGCAAGTGTCCCACCACCGAGCTACATTCCCAGCACCAATACTAGTGCATTTTAAAGGGACCTACCAAAGTAGAAATCCAAAAGGCTGACGTGAGGACCATTCTGCCTCCTCCTATAGGAAATGTGCAACGAAGTGTACTTTCCTACTTTTTAAGATGAAGCCTCTCCCATTCCATTACCAATACATTGGTAGACATAAATTGTAAAAACTCACCTTTGACAGTGTCTTGGGGCAACACAAGCCCGAGACGATGAGTCTGGGTTACATTCAGTGCAAAAAACCAAAACCCTGAAAGAAAAAGCCACAGTGAGCCACATGCCAGTGGAAGACACCAGGGGAGCAGTGGAGCGGGAAGCCTCATCCAAATCCCACTCCTGCCTCACACAGCTGTGTCACGGGCCAGTGGCCCACCCTCCCAGGGCCTAACTTCCTCACCCACCATCAGGACTGTGACAGCACCTTGCTTAGAGGGCTCTCTAGAGGATTAAATGAAAAGCCAGGCACCAAACACAAACTCAGTACAGACAAGTGGCTATGAAGAACATGAACTGCAGCATGTTCTGAAGAGACACTGACACCTAGGTCAAACCTTTATTATTTCTTATTTACTTTGTTTTACCCCCAAAACACCCAAATGCCTTTTCGACACCTCCATCTGGAGGTCTTGCGATCACCGCAGACTCACCTTGTTCCAAACCCCACCTCTGCCCTGCCTCGGCCTTCACCTAGGCTTCAGGTCAGAAGCTGAGGCTCTCTCTGGAAACTCACCTGCGCTGGCCCCTCGCATGAGCCACAGGCAAGTCCTGCCATTTCTGCTGTCAACATTAGCACCTCAGATACACCCCCAATTCTTCCTTTGCTCTGTGGTCATCACCTCTCCCTGTGGAGGCCTCGCAGCTGGTCCCTGGTCTCCTCTTGCTTCTCTCCAATCTATTCCCAATAACAGCTAGAACCGTCTTCAGAACCAATCCACAGCAAGCAGCTGATGAATGCACGACGATTTTATTTATTTCATGATGGACTAAGAAACATACATTCGTGAATCTATGAACATATAAATGGGCATACAGATATCTGTAAGTAAACAGGTATCTGACAATATGTGAAATGGCCAGTGCCTTCATTTTACAGTAGCAGAAACAAATATTAGGTTCTCCTGCTCAGGGCTGCACTTATTGTGCTCCTGAAGGTGGTCAAAAAAAATGGTGAGCTCTGCCGCAGCCTGTCTGCCATGAGAATCTCAACTGCTGTCAGAAAGCTGCCATTCTTTGGAAGTTGGTCCCTTTCTTTCACTATCAGCCTGATGCTTCTGTCCACTGGGAGCATGTTCCTCTCCTAGTGGCTACAGACTGGTAGGTGTAGTTGAGTTCCATATTATGTCCCAGTGCTGAAAACAGCACTTAAAGTCAATCCTGAAAGCATTGTGACCTTATCGGGTCACCACTCTTACTTATTTCAGACTGTTTGAATCAATGAATCTCACTATTGTATTGAGAATCAGTAAGTTTTTTTTTATTTTTTTAAGTTTTTTTTTGAGAGAAGGATAGAGAGAGAGAGAGAGAGAGAGAGAATCAATTTTTATAGAGTTTTTCACATGGCTTTCATTGCTCTGACCACTTAGTTGTGTACGTGGGTGCTGAGGTTTGAACACGTGTTCTTGCGCATGCCGGGCAAGCGCCGTAACTTCCGAGCCACCATTCCAGCCCAAGAGAATCAGTAAGTTTTAAATTTATTCCTATTCCTCTGTTACATACACTGTTGTCGTAGCACTACAATGTTTTTCTTTTTTCAACGGTAAAGGGGATTGACCCCTGGGGTGTTCTACCACGCAGCTATAGTCTCAATCCTTTTTATTTTTTATTTTGAGGCAGGGTTTAAGTTATCCAGAGGGGCCCTTAAATTCGCTATCCTCCTGCCTCAGCCTCCTAAGTCCCTGGGATCAGAGGTGAGTACCACTGCACATTCCCAGTGCAGTGTTTCTTTTTCAAAGGCAAATTTGGCCTTTGTGGATGTGCAGGTTGCATTCCGTCAATGACTACCCATTACCTTTAGGGTAATGGGTAAAATCCTTCTCACTAACATTGCACCTAGTTTCCTTGCCCACCACCCAAGCACTAATGTCTGTTGAGGACCCCTTGCTAATTCCCTTCCAAACCTCTCTATGAAAGAACCTCAGGGTTCTTTCATAAAACATTTTTCTTTCATTTCATCTTTCTTTATTTTATGATAATATTGTTTTACAATAATGATAATAATATTATTATTGCTTTTGTTGTTGTACTGGGGATTGAATCCAGGGGATTTACAACTAAGTTACATACCCAGTCCTTTTTAGTTTTTGTTTTGAGACAGGGTTTTGCTAAATTGCCTCAAATTTGCGATCCTCCTTTCTTAAGTCTCCCAAGCCACTGGGATGACAGGCTAATGCCACCACACCTGGCTTCTCCTGGAACTTTTCTGCACCCCCTTGGCTGGGTTAAATGTTCCTCCTTTGAGGCAGAGCATACTATACTGGTACTATCCATACATTTGTCTTCTTCACTCAAAAGGGGCTCCTGACAGCAAGGACCTTTTCCTACAGAACTTTAGATTTGGTTGGGCAGAAGTTCAACAGAGCATAAGCTGAACTGAACCCTAATGGAATTCCAGGAATTCCGTACGGAAGTGTGCAGTTCCCCCACTCAAGTGCACGGTGAAAAGCTGAAGCGTAAGCAGCACCTTCCAAGTGAGGAGGGCTGGTCCTCACAGAGGGCTTGGGCCATGTGGTTATGTCTGACCCTCAGCACCTCTGAGAATGATCAGATTCTTCAATTCTCTGTCAACCACAGACTGTAAGAGAGAGAACACCAACTGATTTTTAGTTCCTGATTTCTGATTAAAGTTTCTGCTCAGGCTAAACCACAACTTCTTCTTTAGACTTATCATTAGTACAACTTCTGTACCAACTTCACAAAGTATCTCCTAATTACACATGCTCTTAACAGACAAGTTAGGCGGATAGTGACCAACTCAGACCCTGCTCCGCGCTGGGTCTCAGACACGTGCTGGCATTCGGTGAGGAGGAAAAGCAGGTAACGGCAGAGCACACCCCGGCGAGGAAACCAGGCCATTCTCTAAGTTCTTTTTTGTTCTTTTTTTAAAGAGAGAAACAACTTTATTGAGTTTTTCACATGGCCTTAGTTGCTCCAACACTCAGTTGTGTACGTGGTGCTGGGGTTTGAACCCAGGTCCTCGTGCTTGCCAGGCAAGCGCCGAAACCGCTGAGCCACCGCTCCAGCCCCTTTTTTCTTTTTAATTTCGGAGATAGAGAGTCTTGCTATGTTACCCAGGCTGGCCTTGCACCACTGGGCTCAAGGGGTCCTCACACTGTAGCCTCCCAGCACCTGGGACTACAGGTGCACTCCACCACACCTGGCCTCCAAGCACACTGAATCCAGAGTGAAGAGAAGAGTGCTGTGACTTTGTCTGCAGAGCTGTACACTGCTGCATCAGGCGCAGGTGTATTCAAGGTAAACTAAACGTTAATTCTAAACTCAACATTCAAAACTATCTAGTTGAAGTTGTCTACAGCACTACTTTCTTTCTAAGGAAAAAATAACGGCAAATGCCTTCAAAACATTCAGCGCTACACTATAACCCTACTACCTGATCACGTGCAGTTGCAGCTGTGAGGTGTGAACCACTCCACTTTTCTCTCTTGCCCAGCAACCAACGTGGCCTTGGGGTTCACAATGGGGTTCTGTGGAGACTGAACTAATCAACCACCGGGCCTTACTAAACTGCAAGTAGACTTACAAGTTCCTCCAAAGCCAAGCATCTAACTAAATTTGCAGGTTACAGCTGGAACTTAAGTCTTTCCTAGGGAACATGGCAAGGTGAAAAAAATACATATTCAACTAACAGTTATTTTATACTAGTGTCATCGCTGATACAGCAGCATTTTAACTTTCAAACTTGACTATTCAGCTTTTTTTTTGTTTTTGTTGTTGTTGTTGTTTTATACTGGGGATTGAACCCAGAGGCACTTCCACTGAGCCACATTCCCAGTCCTTTCAAAAAAAAAATTTTTTTTTTTTTTTTTAATTTTGAGACCGGGCTTCACTAAGTTGCTGCGGCTGTTCCTGAACTTTTAATCCTCCTATCTCAGCCTCCTGAGTCACTGGGATTACAGGCATGTGCTACTGTGCCCAGCTGATTCTTTTTAACTCATTCTAAAAATTCAAGTGGTCTCAATAATACCTTTGACCACTCTTCCCTCTTCCTGTACACCAGCCTTCCTAGGACTTACCACTGTCACCAATTTGATATCTGGCATAATTCTTGGGATGCAGACTATTAAAAATGCATATAAACTTTTTTTCCTCTCTTTTGGTCTAGGGACTGAGCCAAGGGCCTCAGGCATTCAAGGCAAGTACTCTATAGAAGATATAGGGCTACATGCCCAGCCACATGCTATAAACTTTTGAGTCACAAGTAACACTGAAAACTATGACTATGAGTCCATCACTGTCAAATGGCCTAACTTCAAGCAAGATGTCCAAGAGAGATGAAGCAGCTGAGGAAGGCTCAGAGCACCAGCAAGGAGCCTGGATGGTCTTCCCAGGAGCAGACTGAGTGACAAGATGGAAGGGCATCACCTGTCTAGCTGTGGGCAGGGCAGCTGGCCCAGGCAATGTGTCCCATGCCTGTAATCCCAGAGATTCTGGAAGCTGAGGTAGGAGGATCACAAGTTTTAGACCAGCCTCAACAACTTAGTAAAATCCTATTTTAAAATAAAAAATAAAAAGGGCTAGGGATGTAGCTCAGTGGTAGAGCATTCCTGGGTTCAATAAAAAGAAGAAAGAGGAGGAAGAGGAAAGAGAAGGAGAAACAGCAAAAGCAGCAGCAGCAGGAGGAGGAAGAACCTACTAAATTACATAACACAAACTGTAACAACCAAAGCTAAGAAGCACAAGTGGAAGCAGATGGGGTTATTTAGCCACCCATACACAAGAAATTTACTATCTTTCCTAAATCTGGAAATGCTACCTTTACAGCTTTGGGCCACTCCATTTTAGCTCCTTGTTTTAACAATTCTGTAAAAATGTTCAACTCTGCCCATCTTTAAACAACCCCTTTCTTTACTCCCAAAATCTGCTCTAGTTCTGCTCTTTCTTCTAGTCTTGCTTCTTGAAAAAGCAGTTGCTATTTGTGGTCTCAACGCCCTTATCTCCCATTCACTTATTAATCGTCACAATTTGATTTCTGTCTCTATCAATCCAGTTATGCAGGGAGCGAGTGCGGGGCTAAGGTGCTGTGAACTCAGTTCCCGGCTTCAGGGATTGAGTGCAGCTCTGAGCCCCAGGCTAACCTGGAGCACGTATGGTCCCTTCATCCCATAGGAAAGGCCCCACTGATAACTCCTGCCACCTCTTAGACCATCCTGCTGCTCTCCTGACTGCTCCTCTCAGGAGACCATGCTTCCCCTGCCTTCTCAATCACCACACACTCCCTGTTCCTTCTTACAAAAGGGACTACCGCATCCACCTTCAGGACTCCCAAAGCACTCAGTGTGGACCTTTCTTATACTCTCCAGAGCCACCCAATGCCAATGGAATTCTCGCCTCCTGTACCACAGCTCCTTAAAACTCCATTACAATTCAAACAGCCCACCCTGAAATGCATTCTCCTGCCTCCCAGGGGGATGCTGTTATCCCACCCAATTCGGATATCTACAACATCTGTCAGCTCCTCACTTTCACCAAACTTCCAAAGCTGATCTCCAGTTGTTCCAGTATGTTTCCTCTTGCCATTGACTGTCCTGGTTCTGCCACAGGTTCCCACTAGTTTTGTCTTGTGTGGTGCTGGGGACGGAACCCAGGACTGTGAGCATGCTAGGCAAGCGCTCCAGCATATTACCTGTTTTTTAAAACTGCTTTTCTTGCCCACCTCTACCATTAGAATGACCTTTAGAAAGCACAAAAACTGATGAATAAAATTCAGTTCCCCCATGTGATATGCAAGGCCTAGTACCTGCACACCTGTTTCGTCTTTTAAAGCCAAACTGCTTCCGTTCCCTATACTACCACACGGTTTCCTGTCTCCTGAAGGGAGGGTCACCATCATTGAATGCAGTTCTAGCCCAAGGAATACACTCCTGTGCAATAAACACATTTTTTTTTAAATAAACACATTTTTAAGGGGAGGAAAAAACAACAAAACAAGTCAACTCAATACAATACTTCTCAGCTGACTCAAAGAGGAATTCTGCTTGACAGGTTTTTCTTGGTACCAGGAATTGAACCCAAAGGTGCCCAACCACTGAGCCACATCGCTGGCAGCTTTTTTTTTTTTCGTCAACTTTTTAAATTTTGAGACAGGGTCTCCCTAAGTTGCAAAGGCCTCACTAAATTGCTGAGGCTGGTCTCAAACTTGCAATCCTCCCATCTCAGCCTCGCCAGTCACTGGTATTACAGGCGTGCACCACCACTCCCTGCCTGCCTGTCAGTCATATGCACATAACAGAACAGTGTGCTGCTTCCATGGCTACAGACTTCCTGGGAGAAGCAGTAAAGACAACTTGGGAACTGATTGCAGGACCGTGGGATAAAAATGTTACGCTTATTCTTGTATTTTTGAAGTCAAGAATGATGAGAAAGATATGCACCCCACCTTGGGCTACTTCCTAGTTTGCTCAACTCACTTAAGCCTCCAGCCCAGCCCCACAACAGCCTATGGCTTCTTCAACAGAAAGGGCCTGGAAAAGGAGGCTCTTCAGAAACTCTGATCACAACTAACGGCAAGTCATTTGGAGGTATGAGCAGGGATGGTAAGGAATAGCAGAGACTGGGGATAAACTGCAGAGGCTAACCTGAAAAAGCAAACTCAACCAGCTTTACCGAACGCTTACTGAGCACATAGCACTCTGCTTAGCAAAGTTTCCAGAGCAAGGGCCTAAGACTGGGTTTCACTGCAACTGCTGGTCACATAAGAATTAAATGGATAGAGGTGGAGTTGGGGATTTAGCTCAATGGCACAGCGCTTGCCTAGCACTCGCAAGGCCCTGAGTTCAGTCCTTAGCCTTGAAAAAAAAAAGGGGGGGATAGAGGTAATATGTGCGTAATTTGACATAATTATTCCACATGGCATTCATAAATCACAACATCACTTTGCTTTTTTTAAAACAAGACTTTATTTTTCAGGCTGGAGCAGTGGTTGCTAAGCGGTTCCGGCGCTTGCCTGGCATGCAAGAGGATGAAGGTTCAAACGTCAGCACCACGTACACAACTAAGTGTTGGAGCAACAAAGGCCACATGAAAAACTAAATAAAAATTGATTCTCTCTGTCTCTTTCTCTCTCACTGTCCCTCTCTTTAAAAAAATTTATTTTTCATTAGTTTTACATATTGAAGGGGTTTGTTGTTACACTTCCACATAAGCATACATCATAGATCCCCCCCAGTTACCCTCCCTTGCTCCCCCTTAACCCTTTCCCACTGCAGATTGCAAGGTTGCCTCTAGTTCAACTGGTGATCCAAGTTTGATCATTCTATTGTCTAAACTTATTTTTCTCTCTTTCCTATAAAGCTATACCGTACTCTATACACACACATGAGAGAAAACAGTCAGCCCTTTAGTTTCTGGGTTTGGCTAGTATCACTCAGCATGATTTTCTCCATCTCCATCCATTTACCAGCAAAGGCCATGATTTCGTTTTTTGTGTTTTTTTTTTCACTAATTGAGTAGAAAGTCCGTGGTGTGTGTGTGTGTGTGTGTATGTGTGTATATATATATATATATATATATACCACAGTTTCTTGATCCACTCATCCAATGATGGGCATCTGGGTTGATTCCTTAATTTAGCTATTGTGAATTGTGCTGCTATAAAATCTGATATAGCTGTATTGCTGTAGTGTGCCGATTTTATATCTTCTGGGAAAATATCCAGGAGTGGGCTACCTGGGTCAGATGGTGATTCCATCCTTAATATTTTGAGGAGTCTCCATACTGCTTTCCAGAGTGGTTGTACTAGTTTGCAGTCTTACCAACAATGTTTGAGGGTTTCATTTTCCCCACACCCTCTCCAGCATTTATTGCTTGTATTCTTGATCTTGTCCATTCTGACTGGGGTGAGGCGAAATCTTAATGAAGTCTTGATTTGCATTTCCCTGATTGCTAGAGATTTTGAACATTTTTTCATATATTTATTGGCCTTTTGCATTTTTTCTGTTGAGAAGTTTCTGTTTAACTTTTTCACCCATTTATTGATTGGGTTATTTGTATGTTTGGTGTTAAGCTTTTTGAGTTCTTTGTATATTCTGGATGTTAGATACTCGTCAGAGGCATAGCTGGCCGTGATTTCTCCTGTTCTGTAGGCTCTCTCTTCTCATTCTTAATTGATTCCTTAATTAGATTCCACATGGTATTCATAAATTACAACATCACTTTGTGATCTTAAACGGATAAAACTATAATGTCAATGTATAATTAAATTAAATTAAAGTTTAAGAGAGGGCTAGAGCAGTGGCTCAGTGGTTGAAGTGCTCGCCTGGCATGCTTGAGGACCCAGATTCAACCCTCAGCACCACATACACAACTTAAGTGTCAGAGAAACAAAGGCCTGATGAATAAATTAATAAAGTTGGTTCTCTCTTTCTCTTTCTCTCACTCCCCTTAAAAGAAAAAGTTAAAGAGGATTAACATGCTCAGCTTTTACAATCCACTTCATTGATAATACACATATTGTATATTAATTTTATGTATTTTTAAAAAACCAAATGGCTTTAGATGGTATCCTGCTTCCAGGAACCCCTCTGCCTTATGGAGTCTCTGTTCTTCTTCCTAAATGAATCCTACTCCTTTCACTCCTAAAAAAAAAAAAAAAAACAAAAACAAAAAAACAATGGCTATTTCTATTAAGGTTGTTTACAGGGTTTTTGGTTGTATTTTGTTTTGCTGTACGGGATGGAACCTAGGGTCTTGTACACACTAGGCAAGCACTCTAACACTGAGCTACATCCCTAGCTCAGGAAATTTTAAATGTATACTGCTTCTTAGACAAATAAGGGTGACATTGCTACTGAAGACAACAATAACATGAGTGACCATTAACAGCTGTCTATGCTGTTAATGGTCACTCATTAATGGAGACTTGGAAGTCTCAATCTCACTTTTAGCATCTGATCCCTGTCCTCCAGGGTCTTACGCTATAAAGAGAATTGCAAAACATTTCAAATGTTTATTAGTTCATTTAAAATTACCAATAATAAATTATCACATTTTCAAAATTAAAATTATAATATTTCAAAGGATTAAAAACGTGAGAAGTGCCACTGTCTCATATTTTGACAAATATCTTTGATGTTTGGCTTCGGAGATGACAGCTGTATCTCAGCATGTACACTTGCTTTCAATCTTCTGCAGTGTCACGTGTCATGAAGCCTGTGGAAAACTCCACTGTGGGCTCAGAAGAGAATGAGTTAAAAGGCACGCTGCACCCTCGGATCATTACATTAGCTGGAACCTTGGGGAACCCCCAGAAAAGGTCTCCGATGGTGGGAAGGGGGTGATGTCAAAGGTTAAGAAAAGGATCTCCACAAGGCTGAGCAAGGAGGAAGGTGCAGCTGGTGAGCTTAACTCTCAAGGACGCAAAGGAGAACTCCTAACAAGCCAGGGAGAAGGTGAGGGAGGCAGGCTGGCAGGCAGGCTAGCGACAGTGTGTCAAGGAAACCTCTCTGCCTTCAGGCCACCTCTACTACCCAGGGCAACATTCCCCAGAGGCCATGTCAGGCTTTCCTCCCTCAGCCTCCCCCAGCTCTGTGGCAGGACGCTCGCTGCAAGTGGCTCACCAGAAAGCCTGGTGGCCTCCCGAGGCTGTTTACCAACTGCAAAGCCTCTCCCCGCTGCAGCCGGGCGCCTTCAGACTTTTTTTGATCTGGCTGTCTTCAAAAGCAAATTTAACATCAGCCACGTAGCCAGTTTTTCCCTGCCAACGATCACATGAGTTTCTATTCCGTCCCTGTGCATCTTGCAGGCTGTAAAAACAGTTCCTGGAGCATCATATGTCACCGATCTAGTTGCCATAAACTGAAAACATTTTCTTCATATTTTGTGGCACAAACTAAAATCATTCTGGATGCGGTTTGCATACAGTCCATCTCTGGCCAAAAAGAGAGGTTTAAATTTACGGATAAGCAGAGAATGGGGTTTAAACTGCTTTTCATCAAGTCAATGTTTGATAGTATTTTTTCATCTCAATTTTTCCTGTGACTAGTGTGAAAATACCCTGCACTAAGTATAATCATGTTCATTTAAAGGAGCAAATTTTCCACTAACGGTATTTTAAACCTGAGAAGAGCACGGAGGGAACAAGCTTCTTTTTGAACTTTGAAATGAAAAAAAAAAAAAACCCAGAAACAGACGTGAATCTATAGTACAGTTACTTAATCCTTTTTATATTTATTTTTTGTAGTAAATATTCATTAAGCCTTAATAAGAGAACAGATTTTTTTTTCTTTTTTTTTGTCTTTGTGTGTGTGTGTGTGTGTGTGTGTGTGTGTTGAACCCAGGGCCTCACATAAGAACAGACCTTTTTGTTGTTGTTGTTAATAAAAGACAAGGACAGAGTGAGAGAGCAGGGGGGATGGGGGGAGGGAATCATCTTTATTTATTCATTCATCTGGCCTGTATTTCCCCAACACTTGGATTGTGTTATGTGATGCTGAGGTTTGAACCCAGGTCCAGGAGCATGCCAGGTAAGCGGTCCAACCCCTAAGTCACCCCTCTAGCCCAAACACCACTTTTAAGTCATAGTGAAACTGAAACTTTCAAAGAGATCTCTGCTTCTGGAAACGGTAAACTAGGTGATTCAGACCAACTGTCTTACTGAGGAAAGCCAGAAAATCTGGGACACAACATAAAAACCATCTTCAAGGCAGAGGTGCACTAACAAATTAAGAATTACCACACACACAAATTAATTCTGTGAAAGACAATGAAGTTCTTAGAAGATATTACTGAATAATGTTTTTATAATCTATGGGCAGGAAAGGACTTCTTAAATAGTATACAAGAAGCACCTGTTATTAAAAATCAGATAGGCACGTTGCCACACGCCTGTAAATCCAGCAGCTCTGGAGACTGAGGCAGGCATATCACAAATTCAAAGCCAACCTCAGCAACTTAGTGAGGTTATGAGCAAACTTAGTGAGACCCTGTCTCAAAACAAACAAAAATGGGCTGGGGATGTGGCTCAGTGAGTTCAATCCCTGGTATCAGAAAAAAAAAAAAAAAAAAAAAAAAAAAAAAAAGATATGAGCTAGGGTGTTGGTCAGTGGGAGAGCATTTCCCTTGCATGAGTGAGGCCCTGGGTTCCAATCCCAGAACTACAGAAAAGCCTACGACAACAAAAAAGCTAAATATAACTACACAAAAATTCACAAGGTATATGTTCATGAAAAGACACCCTCAAGAAAATGAAAAAGCAGGCATCAGAACACTAATAAAGGGTCCATATTCAAAATAATAAAGAGTAGGGCTGGAGCGGTGGCTCAGCGGTTTCGGCGCTTGCCTGGCAAGCACGAGGACCCGGGTTCAAACCCCAGCACCACGTACGCAACTGAGTGTTGAAGCAAGTAAGGCCATGTGAAAAACTAAATAAAGTTGTTTCTCTCCAAAAACAGCAATAATAATAAAGAGTTTCAACAAGTTCTGAAAAGTAAAGAGAACAAAAAGACAAGACAGATAACCCAATAGGAAAAGGGGCCCAAAGTTAGACTAAACATGTCACTCAACAACCAAAACACCTAAAATTATGTAAATGGCCAATAAATAAGAAAAGGTGTCTAGCCTCAACAACAAGGGAAATACAAGCAAAAGTCAAGAGTGTACCATCATATAACTAGAATGGCTAAAAATTTGTAAGTCTAATAATATTAATTGTGGCAAAGGATATGAAAAAACAAGAATTCTTATACTCTTAAATATATTCATTTGTGTAAATATAAATTGTTGTTTTTCTGTAATTGCTGTACTACTTTGGATACATTAGCATTAGCCTTCTAAAATTAAAGACAGACCTACCTCCATGACCAACAATTCTACTCCTACATATATACATAGCAAAATCTGTGCACATGTAAACCAAAAACATAGAGCAGCAATATTTGTAGTAGTCCCTGTCAAATAAAAATTGAAGGAGCCAATTTATTTGGACTGAGCTCCTATACTGGGTCCCAACACACCAGACTAAAAATCAAAATAGAGACACTTATGCTAAAGTTCCACATCATCAAGCAGAAAGTGTTTCTTTGACCTTCCAAGAAATCAACTTGGAGAGACAGCAGCCAATTTTTCCAAAAAAGTCAATTTCCTTTTGTTCTTTTTCTTTTCTCTCTCTTTCTCTCTCTCTCTCTCTCTTAAACAAAGGTAGAACAAGAGAAAGAAACAGTTTTATTTATTTTTTCATCTGGTCTTTGTTTCCCTGACACTTAGTTGTACATGTGGTGCTGGAGTTTGAACCAGGGTCCTCGCACATGCCAGCCAGGCAAGGGCTTGAACCACCGAGCCACCGCTCCAGCCACCAAAAAAGGTCAATTTCAATTGGCATGACAGCAAAGTTCCCTCGCCTCACTCTTTATACACAAAAAAAGTAATCTAAAGTACTCTGATGTGTTGTAATTTGGATTTAGAAATCTCCCCTGAAAGGCTTATGTTTTGAAAGTGTGAGAAATAGGAAGTCTGATGGTCCATTTTCAGAATATAACCTTAAGGTTTGCATATAAAAGGAAGCCATATTAAGTCAGGGAACCATGAGACTAGGAGGAAGCCATGTATATAAAACTCCCCAACATGTGTCTCCTTATACCTGTAAGTGCCACTCACTTCCTGTACACCCAGCTTACCACCTTCCACTTTCCATACCCTGACTACCTACTTCCCTATCCAATCTTAGCCCATCATGTAGATTGTACTCCCGAGCTCCTCCAATCAGAGTGAAGGGCAGGATTACATCAGATTGGGGATGTATTTCCTTTGCGCATTTGTGTGCTTCAGAACCCCTCATGAAAGCCCACCCTCTCATAGGAGTAAAATTTCTGCCTTGTTTACTCACCTCCAACCATGTGTTTTATTTCTAACAATTTGGCACCCAACGTAGGACTCTCTAAGTTGCCTGGAGTGATCAAGAGGCTCCTTCTCCCAAGGGCAGACTAGTCCCACTTGTTATGGTGGCCTTGGGGGTAGGGAGTGGCAGTGACTCCCATGACCCAGGGGACTCAAGGTCAAAGATGGGTAAACTACACATGGAGAGGCCCAAGCCAGCCAGGACTGCGGAAAACAAATAATCTCATGCATGAGGAAAACAAATAATTTTGTACACAAGAAAATGGTAGGAAAATCTTTTTCTTAAACTTGAGGGTAGGGGGCTGGAGCGGTGGCTCAGCAGTTTCGGCACTTGCCTGGCAAACACAAGGACCTGGGTTCAAACCACAGCACCACGTACACAACTAAGTGTTGGAGCAACCAAGGCCATGTGAAAAATTAAAAAAAGTTGTTTCTCTCTTTCTCTGTCTCTCTCACTGTCCCTCTCTCTTAAAAAAAATACAAAAAACAAAAAAACAAACTCGAGGGTATGCCTTAGTGGTCAAAGCATCTTCTGAGGTTTAATTTAAATGGGTCTCAGATGTGCCGAGGACATGGGGCAAGTGTGCAAACTGGCCAGAAACTGAAATAGTGACTCGGGGTAATTAACAGGTTGTAACAGACCTCCAATAAAGGAAAATAACTAGAATCATACCCGGGAGAAAACGGGATAGGGAAATAAACGTTTTACTCTAGAAAAACAGGATGCCAACAGAGAGAGAAAAACATAAAATTTCTTAGATAGCCCTATGGGTTACATGTTAAAATTTTGAAAAGATAATCCTAGGAAAGAAAAAAAAAACCATAATTTTAAATCCAAGCCACTAACTATAGAACCTAAAAAACTTACTTTTGTAGGCTAAAATTCTGCTAAATTCCTCCCTTATGCTAGATCACTGGAGGAAATCTATCTCTACTTTGCCTTGGGGCAATGCAGGTATTGGCCTAAAATGCTGGGATTAAATCTGTAAATGGGTGGCACACCCAGGAACTTTAGGGAACTCCCAAATTCCTGCAGCTTCCCTCTTCTCTCCAGTTGGGCATAAGGAAGGAAAATGGAAAGAAGACTGCTTCATTTTTTTCAACATCTGCATTATTTTCTTTTTTTGAGCTCATGGTTTTTATGGTGAAATTCACTTTTGATCATCTTTTTTCCAATCAGTCTTGAGTTTTTTTGTTTTTTCTAACTACAGTTCTTTTTGGCCTCTGTCCTTCCTGCTGTCTTTACTCAGAGGTTGATTATTTAAAGCTCTAAAATCTTTGTTTCCTGGGGCTGAAGTGGTGGCTTGGCGGTTACGGCGCTTGCCCAGCATACAGAAATACACAGGTTCAAACCCCAGCACCCACATACACAACATAAATTGTGTATACATACATACATACATAAGTGTATACGTACATACATAAGCGTCAGAGCAATTAAGGTCATGTGAAAAACTCAATAAAAATTGATTCTGTCTCTCTCACAGTCCTCTCTTAAAAAAAAAATCTTGTTTCCTGATTTTCTTTTGTATATGTGTGCACAACTGTACTGTATGTGTACATGTGTGTTGTATGCTAGGTCAACATGGTACCAAATTGGCTTAAATGAGTGCTCATAAACTAAATTTTTTAAAAAATGGATCCAAATCACTTTCTGTACATGTGATTCAAACACTTAAATAGAGGTTCAACTTAAACTGGACAAGCAGATAAGAGTAAAGATGTGTTCAAGATTACTAGCCCACATGTTTTTCCTAGGTGGTCAATCAACAGAATGTTAGTTTCTATAAATGTTTACAGTGTTAACATTCACTGCTTTTAGGATTTTCTTGAGCAGGGGAGAAATGGCTTATACTGTTTGATTTCACTTATCTGATGTATTGATTTTACAAAGTTAACTTTTAAACTGAGTAAAGTAGATTTAACATAAACAGGATTAATCTTCATGTATGTTTGCTAAGAGATGTTTGATAGCTGCTGCTGAGTTCAGGTGCTCTTGACCTCTTGGATTCTATACGGCAATACATATTTGGGTCTACTAAATGAGTTTAATAGTTGTTGGTAAATTCGAAAAATTTAAGGTTTTCTGGGCCTTCACCAAAAGCCTGATTAAAATTCTAATAGGTGTGATTCTACAAACAAAGAGGGCAAAAGTTTTCAGCTATTTTTCAATTAAAGTACTGTAAAATGGCATGAAGTATTTGATAGGAGCAATTTTAAAAATTCAGAAATTTTAAGGATTGTTTCAAAATGTAAATTTAAGAAACAGTCAAAAAGAAAAAGAGATAAGAAAGTTATAGGTATGGAAATACTGTGATATGAAAATCAGAATGAAATAAATGTTTCTGGATGAAAAGGTATTTTGTATGGTAAAGTAGACAAGCTATAGAATATCTACATAAGTTGCAGAAGGTTTGTGTAAGGTAAATCTAAAAAGTCTATGTGTGATTGAGTTACATATAATTGGCACAATCGGTTAAAATTTAAGGTTCCTCCTAAGGTCAAATATTAATGTACTGCTATAACAAGGGTTTCTTAAGACACTGATCTTTTCTTATCTATCAAGATAACTCCTGATAATAAGTTTACTTAAGAAAAATAAATATTAAAGAAACTGAAGCTTGTACCTATACTGGCGGGCCACATTGCCATATTAAGGCCTGTTTGTATCTGTTTGCTTTAACTACAGAAAAATTTGTTATATAAATAAGATCTATTTATACACCAGATAACATTATTTCTGATCATCTGACTAAAGAAATTTAAAGTTATCTTTTGATTCTTATCAGTATTAGACCTATAATTGTAATTACTCCACATGATGGATTCTAAAATTGTCTTCAAAGGTTAAACTTAATTAATATAAGGACATTAAAGTAATTATGATGGTATCACTGACTTTTATTGTGTATTAGATATATTCATGTCCTCTAGGTATACAAATTTCTTTAAATGTAAAGCTTAGGGAAATACTTCACCAAGCTCATATTTCCAAACTAAAGTTGTCTGCAATGGTAGTCTCTTTCAGACTTATGGAGACAACAAATTTTGGGAAGATTTATTTACATCATTTAATATTTTATAATTGGATAAAAATAAGCTGCCATTAATACTATGTATCATTTTTGTGTTTCTCTTTGCACCAGGATAGAAATTTAAAGGCATTTTTGAAGGACAATGGGGAGAACCTAATTTGATTAAGGACTAACAATGTAAACCATGAAGGCATTTTGCTACTTTTTCCACAGGGAGGGAATTAAAAACTCTCTTAGCCTTTGATTCATGCTAAAGGCTTGGGATTATAAAAATTACATTTCTTGGTTCATAACTATTATGCAAACTAAATATCTTTTTACTCTTGTTTTTCATTTTGTATTTCTTCTTGTAAAACCTTTTAACTGTCCTCTAAATGCTTTGCAGAAGTACAACTTCTATAACAACTTGAGTTACTTTGGGATAATTAGCCATCACAGGATGTACAGCTGACTTCCAGTACTAATGCTGATCCCACTAAATAAAAAGGTGTAAGTAACTGTAAAATTAGACATTAGAGCAAAAGCCCAGTATTCCTACTGCAGGACTAAGGATACTGGTCTGCTAGGTGTTTAATATCAAAAAAAAAAAGAAACCAAAGGTAAGGAAATTAAAGGGTTAAGGAAAACAGTCAATATTTTGGCCCTTGCCTTGTTTGGTCAGCTAAAACTCAGTGGGCAAGGGGACTTCTCTACAGGCTTGACAACTCTGGGTGACACAATCCTGGACAGGGAGATCAAATAGCCCTAGAGAACAGAAAGCCACCTAACGTACATACTGCTGAAGGAGGAAGGACAGGGAGACATCCCTGATGCTCCCAAGCAAAGCCACATATGATCAGCAAGACCCTGACCCATCCTTGAAGATGGCATAAGTAGAGGAACTAAGAACTTCTCATGATTTCCCAGGAGCGAACCACTAACGAACCTTGGCTGACTCTTTAATAGTAGATTGGAACCAGGTCAATTTCGACCAACTTGGCCTTAAACACCTGGCAGAAGAGTTATAACCAAATACAGCCATACTTGAAAGGTCGATGGTTCTAGGGGCTAGGGATTTAGCTCAGTGGCAGAGCGCTTGCCTAGCATGTGCAACGCCCCGAGTTTGGTCCTCAGCCCAGAAAAAAAAAGGACGATGATTCTTTTGATATAATTTAAGATATACAACTTCTGTCAGCCATATCAGAGTAATTAAGGCTAAAGCTATAGAGAAACATTTCCTAGACAGGAGTGCCTAATACACAAGTGTGTTCTGAATCAATTCAATTTGAGACCTGTGTCCTTCTTATTTTGGTAATGTTAAAATGAACTGCTACTGAGGCTCCCCTTTTAGAATTTGCAATTCACCACTTCCAGTCTGGAGACCTGATTTTAAAAAAGATCTGAAGGGGCTGGAGCAGTGGCTCAGCGGTTTCGGCGCTTGCCTGGCAAGCACGAGGACCCGGGTTCAAACCCCAGCACCACGTACACAACTGAGTGTTGGAGCAACCAAGGCCAAGCGAAAAAACTAAATAAAGTTGTTTCTTTCTCTGTCTCTCTCACTGTCCCTCTCTCTTTAAAATAATAAAAAAAATAAAAAAATAAAAAAGATCTGAAAAGCAGTTAAGATTCAACTGAGCTGAAAAGGACCTTACAAAGTGTTCCTGATCAACAGGATGGCTATCCAAACTGCTAAAATGGGGAGAAATCATGGCCGATTTTCACCTCAAAAAGTTAATATATGTAGGATAGATGGCAATATCAAAGGATATAATGAAAATGGTACCAAAGGTATGAAAAGAAAAAGAGAGTATTTGTGAGAAATAGGAAGTCTGATGGTCCATTTTTAGAATGCAGCCTTAAGGTTTGCATATAAAAGAAAGCCACCTTATAAGAGTCAGGGAACCATGAGACTAGGGGGAAGCCATGTATAAAACTCCTCAACACGTGTCTCCTTACACCTGTAAGCACCACCCACTTCCTATAGCCCCTGCTTACCTTCCACTTTCCATACCCTGACTACCTACTTTCTGTACCTGCCTATCCAATCTTAGCCCATCATGTAGATTGGACTCCTGAGCTCCTCCAATCAGAGTGAAGGGCAAGATTACTTCAGACAGTGGATAAAGACCTGTGGATTTCCTTTGTGTCTGGGTGCGCTTCAGAACCTCCCTTGAAAGCCCACCCTCTCATAGGAGTAAAATTTCTGCCTTGCTGACCCACCTCTGACCACGTGATTATTTTATTTCTAATAAAAGCCTGACCCCCCACATAGCAAGGTTCAGAGGTGGGGCTTTCGGGCAGTGATTATGGCTGTGACCTCATCAGTGATGGATTCATATTCTGAATGGACTCCTGAGTGGACACTATAAGCAGTCGGGTATGACTGGAGAAGGGAGGTCACAGGAGTCATGGCCTTGGATTATACCTGTCCCTGGTCCCTGTCTCTCTGCTTCCCAGCTGCCATGAGCCGAACAGCTTTCCTCCACCATGCCATTTGTCCATGATGTTCTGCCTCACCTCTGGCCCAGACCAATGCAGTCAGTCATGGACAGAAACCTCTCAAACTATGAGCCAAAACAAGCTCTTCCTTCTCTAAGGTGTCAGATATTTTGATCACGGTGACAAAAAGCTGACTGACACATGATATCATCCAGTTCTTTCTTTTGTATCAAGGATTGAATTCAGGGGTGCTTATCAACTAAACCACACATAGTGCAGCCACCCCCGCAACTTTTCTTTTAAAGAGAAAGAGAGGGAGAGTTTGTGTGTAAGAGAGAAAAATAGAATAAATTTTATTTATTTTTCATCTGGCCTTTGTTTCTCCAACACTCAGTTGTGTATGTGGTGCTGGGGTTTGAACCTGGGTCCTTGAGTATATCAGGCATGTGCTCCAATAGCTGCCACTGCTCCAGCACCCTCCCCAGCTCTTTTTAAATTTTTAAATTTGATACAGGGTCTCACTAAGCTGCTTAGGTGCTAAGTTGCTGAGGCTGGCTTTGAACCTGTGATCCTCCTGCCTCAGCCTCCCAAACCACTGTATTTACAGGCATGTGCTACCATGCCCTAACAGTTATTTTCTTATTGCTCTGTTTCCTGCTATGTCTTACAAAGAAACCAACTCTAAAATGCCCATTTCCCTTTTCATTACTGCTTTCTTTAGCCTCTCTCTATTAAAAAAAAAAAAAAAAGGACTCTTCTGTTCAGTCCATGGGAACCCTTACTCTATGTTATGGAATAAAACATCTCTTAATTCTAGAATCAAAAGTCAAGGTGCTGTAATCTTAGTGACCTGGGAGACTGAGGCAGGATCTCAAATTCAAGGCCAGCTTCAGCAACTTAGCAAGACCCTGTCTCAAAATAAAAAATTAAAAAGGGCTGGGGATGTAGCTGAGTGGTAAAAGTCCCCAGTAAACCACTCCTCCCTGCCCAGAAAGGAAAGAAAAGGAGCGAATCTGGCTGGGTGAGCAGCTCATAAGAGCTCTCCTAGCATGCACAAGGCCCTGGCGAGCCGAGGGGGACTATAACCAATTAAGATCTTTAAATAGTTCAGATTTTGTCCTTGGACTCCCCCAATGGAGAACACTGCAAATATTCTCAACAGTGGAATGGTAAGTACACTGTGGAATATCATAAAATGGAATACCACACAGCATGAAAATGAAGGATCAGGCCACACGCAAGGACACAACGAATCTCAGAAACACAAGGCTCAGATGCAAAGGTATAAATATATACACACGCTGGTATGCTATAGCATCTGACTTCATTTGTTCAAAATCAGCCCAAACTCTAATGTCTGTAAAGTAAAAAGAAAACAGAGAAATCAAGAGAGTGGTTACCTTAGGTGGGAGGTGAAAGAATGAGTCACCAAGGGCTGGCAGGGTCACTGCAATGTCCCATTTCCCGACCCCAAAGGTGGCTGTTTTAAAGTAGCTCATCAGTGTACATTGTATTTTATAGCCCACTCTTCTTTTGCTGGTACTGGGGACGGAACCCGGGCCCCATGCATGCTGAGCAAGCGCTCCTGCAGTGGGTTATATCCCCAGCCACTATGCACTTTTCCAATTATGTGTCATACTTCATAATAAACCAAATTTAAAGCAAAACAAAAATAACGATAATACAAAGGAAAAGTAGTACCAGCACCACATTCACAACTAAGTGTCGGAAAAGCAAAGCCAAAAAAAAAAAAAAAAAGATGGAAAAATAAACAAAATTGATTCTTTCTCTCTTTCTCTAAAAATAAATAAATAAACAAAGTTTAACAAGGAGGCAGCTTTTAAAAGTAAATCAGGAGCTGGGCACAGCGGAACACACCTGTAGTCCCAGTTACTCAGGGGGCTGAGGCAAGAGGCCATCCTGAACAACTCAGTGAGACCCTGTCTCAAAATAAAAAAGGACCAGGGATGTAACTCAGTGGTAAAGCACCCCTGGGTTCAGTCAACAGTATCAGAAAAACAGTTAACTAAAAATTCAAGAAGTATATAAACCCCTCCAGGCTCACATACTGCATTTGACACTCCTTGGCTTCTCCTACGGTCAGTCCCCCTCCTTTTTCCTAAATGACATCAACTTTTAAAGATGCTAGATCAACTGTTCTGTAGAAAAATTCACATCCTAACCTAGCACAAGATGTATGCCTGGAATTCCAGCAACTTGGGAGGCTGAGGCAGGAGGTTGCAAGTTTGAGGGCAGCCTCAGCAACTCAGCAAGACCCTGTCTCAAAACAAAAAAATAAGCACTGAGAATGAAGCTCAATGGTAGAGTGCCCCGCATTCAATTCCAACACCAAACAGAAGAACCCCACAGAGCAATCTCCCTCCCCACATACCCCAAGCTACCTTCTCTACACTCCTTTCCCAACCCAGGAGCAGTAGACAGTGATGAAACAGACTTTCCTTCTCATCTGCGCGTCGCATCCCACCTACACAAACACTCTGGCCTCGTGTGCATTTACAAATACAAACACAAGAATAAAAACATTTAATTTTATAAAAAGTACAACTGACTATTTGGCACAATGCCTCCTCGCTTCTTTTCTGTCCAAACAGCAAGCATAAGAGAATGATAAAACACTGAAAGTATAAAGTAAAATGAAATCAAAATAATGACAATACACACAATAAATAGGATTTCTAAAAAAGAAATATTTGTTGTCTAGATAAGATCAAAGCCAGCCCTTAATAGCAAATGTACTATACTACTTCAGATTAAATTCTACAAGTTCTAAAATGCTGCCAAATTAGTTTGCTGAACTGAAATTGTTAAATTGGACACTGCTTAAAGCAGGTCACTGGCTCGGCCATGAAAGTATTTGGTAATGCAGAGATCTGCTTGCAATGTCATCTGTCATAACAAGATCTGACTTTGACAAAACAGGAGAAACTACACTGGTTGGGTGTCAATTGCCAGTTGTATTTTATTCAAGTAAGTCTCATTTAGATTTACCTCAAATTCTTGGACAGGGAAATAACATGAAACAAGTGCTTCTGAAAGAGTGTATCTGGTGTCAGTGTTTGTAAAAACGCCTTTTTGCTTCCTGCCCTTTGTCCTTCACATCCACTCAGCCTCCAAAGTCCATTACTCCTTCTTTTGAAATGGCTTGTGGTTTCATTCCTCTCCCACCACTTCTACTGTCACTCAATTTGTGTCCGAAAGTATTAAAGGACAGGAAAGCTAGAAAAAGAAGCCAAACTAGAGGCCACCGGTATCATTCAGGAGAGGAGTGAAGAGGAATTGGCCTAAAGCAATGGTTCTCAAAGTGCGGTCCCTAGACCAGCATCACCAGTGTCAGCTGAGATCCTAGTAAGCACGTAAATTCTCAAGACCTTACCCCAGAGAGAACCAGGATCTCTGCACTGATTAATAAGCCTTCCAGTGATTCTGATGTAGGCTAAAATGGGAAAAATAGTGTGGTTTATCTAGAAGTGGAAGAGGAAAGCATGGGCCAAAATGGGGAGAGAATTTGAGAACCTGCTGCGAATTTCTACCATGATACCCCCACTCTCTAACACCCTATCAAAAAAGAACTCACCAAACCTGATCTCACCAACCCTACATTACTTACGGTTCAATCTTCCTTCCCACTCGCTACCCAATACCATATGAATCTTGCTGACTTTATGAGTAAGAAAACAATGGATCATGTGTGATAAATTATGATGAAAAGTCTGCTTCAAATCATTGGAGAAAGATGAAATATTCAACAAATGGTCTGGAATAACTGGCGAGTCACTGTGGGAGTGCAGAGTGAGAAGCTATATTCCTGACTCCATATATCCACACAATACACCTCAATAAAACTTCAGGTAAACCAAACAATTCAATTTAAAAACCAAAAGGAGATCCAGGCATGGGGTGCACACTTGTAAGCCCAGCCACTCGGGAGGCTGAGACAGAAGGATCAGAAATTCAAGGCTGGCCTCAGACACCACTTAGCAAGACCCTGTCACAAAATAAAAAATAAAAGGGTGTAATTTGGTGGTAAGAGTGCCCCTGGGTTAAATCACAATCAACCAACAACAAAAAATTAAAAACCAAAAGAAATATGAAAGTAGCAGTAAAACTGCATGTAATTTTTTTATTTTATTATCTTGAATTGTTGAAAGGTTTCCTTAAAATCAGGATAATTTCACTCCAAAGGCATAAAAGAAAATACTAATAAACTTCACTACATAAAAAGCTAAAGCTGGGAGTGGTGGCATGCACCTGTAGTCCCAGCTACTTTGGAGGCTGAGGGAGGAGGATTGCTTGAGCCCAGGAGTTTTGAGGCCAGCCTGGACAACACAGCAAAAACCATCTCAAAAAAAGAAAGAAACAAACAAAAATATAACAGATCCTTTTTATAATTTAGAAAAAGTTTAGTATTTTTCATCATCTGGCAAATCGATAAAGACTAAGACTGACAGGCAAAGGTGTGGCGTCAGAGGCACTATCTATATGATGGTGAGATACATTTGGACACCAGGTTTGGAGAATAGGTCTTTTTTGACAGGCTAGGTTGAAGACTGGGAGAACACTGTGGTAGAAATTCTCAGCAGGTCCCCGAATTCTCCTACTGAGTTTCTACACCACAATATAGCATCTACCAAAACTTAAAAATATTTCTTTGATACCACAATGACATAATCTACAAAAAAAGAAAGGAATTCCCCCCAAAACTCAGAAGTGTACAAATATACTTGTGTAAAGATGTTAATTGTGCTTGTAGAGGTGAAATATAGAAGAAGCAAGAGACTGGGGTGTGGGTGATGTGGGGGTAATTCTGGTTTAAGAACAAATGCATATCATATTGTTGCTTTATATGCACTTGTGATTGTACAATAACTCAACTCCTTAATAAAAAATTAAAAACAAAACAAAAAATGATGTTAATTACTACTAGTGATGTACTGTTTATAATCCCAAACTGATAACAACCTTAATATCAACCACTAGGAAGAGGTAATAGAAAAACAGAATATTACCCAGTCATTAAAAAGGAGGAAGCAAAAAGTAACACAGAAGATGTTCACATTATCTTGTGAGATTAAAATAAAAGAACCATCATAGATGGGGAAGGTGGTACACACCTTTAATCCCATCCAAGAGGCTGAGGTAGGAAGAGCACAAGTTCTAGCAGTCTGGGTAACTTAGCAAGATATTGTCTCAAAAAAAAAAGTGGGGAGGGTGAATTTCCTAGAATGTGCAAAGCCTTGGGTTCAATTCCCCTGATAGCACTGCAAAAACAAAACAAAAAAGGAACCATCATAAAACATAAATCCCTTGTTAGTATGTATACATATATGTATGACACAGGTACATTATATATAAAAAAATATATAGACAATGTATAATAGAGTAACTGAAAAGGATGCCAGAAAGTCTGGTGAGACACAGAAAAGCCGTCAAAAGCAGATACCTTTAAGAAGCAGGATGGAACAACGTTCTATTTTGTACTTCTTAAATTTAAAGTACTTAGGCTAGAGTGGTGGCTCAGTGGTTATGGTACTTGCCTGGCATGTGCACGGACGTGGGTTTGAACCTCAGCACCACGTACACAACAAAGTGTTGGAGCAACCAAAGCCAAATGAAAAGCTAAATAAAACTGATTCTTTCTCTCACCCCTCCCTCCTCTTTAAAAAAAATTTTTTAAGTTCTTTACATATAGAAGAAATTTTTTAAAAAATACAAAATAAAGCTGATAATACCACTCCTTTATTCAAAAAGTTCTGAAGCTTTCCAACCCCATGTAGAATATAGTCCAAACCCCCCTTTCAGACCTGAGGGTGGTCCTGACACCACCATCACTAGGGTGAATTTCCCTTATGGGCAGGTTAGGAAGAGGACTCTGTTCTCCCTCCTCTGTTATATCCTTCCTGAAGCCTAATACCATATGGCCTCTAACCATCACCTCTGATATGAGGGGCTTGTTTCAACTTGTTCTTTTTCAGAACAGTGCTCAACAGAGCTACTCAAAAAAAAAAAAAAAAAAAAAGACAGATTCCTTCTCTTAACTGCTTTTATGGGAAAAGAGGTTCACATGCCAGGGTGATCAATATAACCCCACTACCAAAAACCAAAAGTTGAACCTAACATGATGCTTTCTGGATGATAAACATGAACAATTTTATAATCTCTCTGGCTGGGGTGTAATGGCAAGGGAGTGGGGAGGCCCCTGAGTATTTGAGCAATGTCCTGATCAAGTCCCACTGTCCATCTTGGGAGCTCAAACCCACCCCAGTTGTCAAGGTCTACCAACATCACACTACCTGTATGTGAGTGCAAGTCTGAACCAGGATTCAAGTAATATAAATATCCTATCTCTGCAATAAATTTAGATGATTTCAAAAAAGACAATAGTATGCTCATAATGCTATGCTCGGATCATCCCATAATAAGCAGGGTTTCTCAGTGTTCACTGGCTAATAACTGTCCTCAAAAACTCCCAATGATGGTCATTCCATTAGTTCCCTATGGCTAAGGATCTAGAATCGAAGTCTCATAAAATTTTAGCCATGATCCTGGCATTTACTGCCTGACCATTTATCACCAATATCAATGTGTTCAATACAGCAGTGATTACTGAAGTTGACAGCATCACCATGTTTGTATGTTTCTAAAATGATCAACTCAGTAAAACACAATCACCTGGGGTTGGGGATGAAAAAGATGCAGGAGCAGCACTGCATGGCAGGACCAGTCAGCAGTCCAGCTACCCGACAGTGACATGGATGACCCGCTGAAGTGTCAATCGTATCTGCATTGAGCATAATAAGGTTTATAGTTTATAGTACTTGTAATCTTGGTTTTGATGTCCATCTCCTCTGTCGAAATGGGTACCTTACTCATCTCTATAGTCACAGAGTGGCTGGCACTCAGAGTAGGTACTCATTAAATGCTTGCTAAATCAATGAAGCATGTCTATCAAGAAGCAGACATCACATAGATGTGCACAGGGAAAACTGGTAGTTGCCTAAACTTCCTACTGGAATCCAGGTTCAGTTAGGGGTAACCTTGTACTCAGCTAGAAAGCTACATTTCCCAGCCTTAAATGAGGGGGCCACATGTCACAGTTCCGGACAGCAAGATGCACGTCAGAAGAGGCACACACCTTTTTTACCTCACCTGGGAAGTATGACAGCGTTAAGAGGGAAGCAGAGAAATGACTACTGCAGCAGGAGAAGCACACTGAGGGACGGATCAAAGGAATCTGAGGCATCAGACTGCGCTGTGGAGCGACTCTATCTGCCTTAGACTACTATTCCTCAACTTTCTGTTATGCGAGAGAAAATAAATAAATATTTGGATAAAGCAAAGTTAGTCCATTACATGTTGCTTAATTTATTCCCTCATTGATAAAAGCACAGAGAAATAGAAAAGTTACGAGGCTACTGTAATAATTCAAAGAACAAAAATATTTCCTAATAACTGAAATGAGTGCTCATCTTCTTGTGGTCATATAATTACAAAGACTTCTGGAGTTTATGATTTCTTTAAATGACAACTCTCTAGCAGCTCAGCAACACTCAAGATGATCTAATCAAATCAAAATGTTTGGAGAGCGTGCTGATGCTTATATACTCTAACACATACTGCAATATCATCAGCAGTGAGACCACCTAAAACAGATCTACAGCCAAGTTCACGTGAAAGTAGCAAAAATCTCCTCTCAACTACATGCAAGTGGTGATCAAAACTGAGTGGAAAACAAAACTGAAAACATTTGAAAAAGCACCTGCTACTGAGGCGGCATATTAAATCTCTGTCTTATTCTACAGAACATTTGGCCTTTCCACAAGCTAACTTCTACCAACGTGATATTAAAGAACACTTTTTGTTTAAGTAAAAGCCACTGGGAAACTTTAATCCAATTCAAGGGCAGTTCAGTTGTAGTTCACGTTTGCTTCTGCAGCAATGTAAGTAAGACAACTGCTTTAAATTTTCAGTGCCTCATACACAAACTTCCATGGAGCTTCAGAACACCTTCATCAAGCGCCTCCACACTGCTTACTCCTGTTGCTGTTGTTCATGTATTTTAAACATTTTTCCTGGGCTTGATCAGTGTTTGCTACCAAAATACCATATTTCATCAATTTTGAGATGCACTTTTGGGGTGCCCTACCACTGAGCTATACTCGTTCTTTTTTTTTTAATTTATTTTTATGCAGTGCTGAGGATCGAACCCAGTGCCTCAAACGTGCTAGGCAAGCACTTTACTACTATGAGCCCAGCCCCAGTTCTTATTTTATTTCTTTCTTTTTAAAGAGAGAGGGAGGGAGAGAAAGAGAGAATTAATTTTGTTCAGTTTTTCACGTGGCCTTAGTTGCTCCAAGACTTTGCTGTACGTCATGCTGGGGTTTGAACTTGGGTCCTAGTGCATGCCAGGCAAGTGCCATAACTGCTGAGCCACCACTCCAGCCCCTCTTATTTTATTTTTTAAAAAGAGTAGGAGAGAATGAGAAACTGAAAAAGAGAGAGAGAGAAAGAGAGAATCAATTTTATTTATTTTCTCATCTGGTCTTCATTTCTCTGACACTTAGTTGTGTATGTGGTGCTGGGGTTTGAATCTGGGTCCTCGCGCATGCCAGGCAAGTGCTTCAACAGCTAAGCCACAGCTCTAGCCCCTTAAACATGGGACTGAGTCTCAATAAATTGTCCCAGGCTGGTCTGGAACTTGAGATCCTCCTGCCTCAGCCTTCTGAGTAGCTGGGATTATAGGCATATAATGGCTAGCACCACCATGCCTGGCTCCTCAGTCCTTCTTCTTCTTCTTTTTTTTGTTGCTGGGGATTGAACCCTGTGGCACTTAACCACTGAGACACATCCCTAGCCCTTTCATTTTTTATTTTGAGACAGAGTCTCGCTTAGTTACTTAGGACTTTGCTAAATTACTAAGGCTAAGGATTGAACTTGCAATCCTCCTGCCTCAGCCTCCCAAGTTTCTGGGATTATAGGCATATACCACCATGTCTGGCCTAATCCTTCAATTTTTAAGGATTATTTTTTGGAAAAAAAATTTAACCTAGCCTTATAATCATTTAAGTAACTATACAGAATCAAATCTTTAAATAAGCTATATTAAAGTTTTCTAAATTCCATTCCTATTCCCTTTTCTAATTCCTTCTTCCCTCTCTCATAGTTAAAAATTGTTTAAGCTCTTATGATTTATCAACTTTCAAAATTACAAACTATAAACACTAAGATCAAAATATGTAAGAAACCCTTGCCACTAAGATCATAATACGTAAGAAACCTTTATATTCACAGTGAATGGAGGAACAGAGCATAAAGACCACTGGTTCTGTAGTCAGAAAAACTGGTGTCCAGTTACTACATCACCACTTATTAGGGGACCTTCAAAATCACCTAATATTTCAGAACCCTCCTCCTCTTTTCTAGACTATGAGAAAAATAATAAATATCAACCTTATATAAGGATCAGAGGAGACATAAAAATCTTTCAGAGGTACAGCTGTATATGAGCACTTCCTTAGAACAAATGCTTCTGAAGGTCAGTGTAAAATAATTATTTATAATAAAAGCTTCGTAGGTATCAAGTAAGCAGAAATAATTTTTAAACCATTTTTTTTTTTTTTTGTCTTTAAAAGAACCCTTGAGAAGTAGAGGAGAGAAACTCAACTAGAGTTCCCAATTTCTCCCAGGAAAAGGACCACAGTATCCTGGAAGAGTTAAGTGGAGGTCTGGCCCTCAGAGTCTGGGTCACCAGGGCAGAGCTGAGTGGCTGTACTCCTGGAGCTTCAGGAGGACTGAGGCTGAACACACCCTGCACAATCCTGTCCATACCTCCAGCTCCTCTCTACATCCTGCCTCCCTCCCACACCAGCTCTTCTCACTTCCTCAGCGGCTTCAAGCGATTTCCCCCTCACCACCTCCAAAAACATCCTGGTCCCTGGGCCAGGAGGCTCTTGCCCCAAATTTCCACATGGTCAGTTCCTCACTCCTCCTGTAAACCTCTGCTATAAATGCTACATTCTCAAAGTGCGTAACTTCCCTGGTCTCCCAAACTAAATCAGATCCCCCAGTTCATCCCTTTTATAGCTCCCTGTACTGTCCCCCTTGCCCCAGGCCCCAAAGGAGTGTGGGATGACATGCGTAGTTACAGTACTGCAATGGGCTTTCCTCCCCTAGACAAAGTCTGAGATGGTCAGTCTGGCCTACGTTTTGTTTATTTCTTTATTCCCAGTTCCTAGTAATGTGCCTGGTGGGAACAGATGCTCATTGGTTGGATAAATGAGAGAATTAGAATCTTAATACTTCATATAATACTTCTAAACTACATCATGAATACTGAGAAAGAGAAGGATCAAGTTTAGACAATGAGAAAAAATCTACATTCCAGATTTCCTACACGCAACTAATAGTCCATTCCTCTTTGACTTGATTTATAATTTAAGTATAAAGTCATTCTAATTGTGTATTTCCATCTCGATAATAAAATAAGATTCGTGACCAAAATATGGAGAAACATATTTCTCATGCTTATCACAAAACTAAGATTTTTTTTTTTCACCAGTGATACAGCATAAGCTGAGGGTAGTAAGACAAAGCAAATAAATTCCAAACTAAATCCCATGCCCTACTAAAAATGCCAAGACGACAATATGTGGCTGTGGGAAGGGAGTCTGCAGGAAGAGTGCATCTAGAGATAGAGAGAGCGAGAAACAGATCAACTAAAAACTATAATCTTTAAATACTGCTTCTTATGTAGCTGAAAATATGCAAAGCTTATGGGACATGATGAATGAAGTAAGGCAGACAGAAGACAATTTAAAAGGGCAGTGATAAAAGAAAAATTCTAAGCTGTTCCAAATTTATTTTAGGTGCTGGGGACGGAACCCAGGGCATTGAATATGCTAAGCAGATGTTATACCACTAAACTACATCCTGAACTCTTGACTGAAATCCCATCCCAGTCCTGAGCCCTATTTAGGTATAAACTTCTGGACTGTTGACCCCAACCAATACAGAAATCCCAATTTCTTCTCCCTATCCCAAAGCTTTCCCTATTTCACAGAATCCTGCCTCTTTTATTTATAGTCAAAGTAGGCAATGTATGCCTTCCTAAATTTTCAACATAAAACCAATGCTCTTGGCTGTAACCCCAGGACATAATTCCAACTGCTACCTTTTCCAGCTGATAGTAGCTTCAGGAACTTGTCCCAGGATGTGGTCCTTTCAAATGGCTAGCATCTATGACAGCTCAATAAGCTCTGTGTATGGAAACCTCCAAAAGTACATGCCAAGCCGGGTGTGGTAGTGCATGCTTATAATCCCAGCGACTCAGGAAGCAGAGGCAGGAGGATGGTAATTTCAAGGGCAGCCTCAGCAACTTAGCAAGACCCTATCTTCCAAAAAAAAAAAAAAAATCACAAGAATTGGGGATGTAACTCAGGGATAAAGCACCCCTTGGCTCAATCCCCATTCCCAAACTGAAACAACCCAACAAGACAAAATAATCCTTTTCTGGGGCTGGAGCAGTGGCTCGGTGGTTACGGCGCTTGCCTGGCATGCGCGAGTACTTGAGTTTGAACCCCAGCACCACATACACAACTAAGTGTCCCAGGAATGAAAGTCATATGAAAAACTAAATAAAGATTGCTTCTCTGTCTCCCTCTCTCTCTCACTGTCCCCTCTTCCTTTAAAAAAAAAAATTCCTTTTCTTTTTTTACGGGTTAATAATATGAATTATTTGTTGCAGTGACAAAAAAACTGCCTAATACAGCACCTCCCCAAAGGTCAGTTATGCACACCCAAGCACCCGAAATGTACCTCCATATATCCTTTCCTGCCGAAAGAAACCAGATTCCTTGAAGAAATGGCTGGTTCAGAACTGGGGCAGAAAACGCACAAAACAAGCCTAGATACCTCATCATAGCAAAAAGCAAGGATATGCCAGGCACGGTAGTGCACACCTATAATTCCAGCAAGTCAAGAGGCGGAGGCAAAAGAATTGCAAGTTCAAAGCCAGCCTTAGCAATTTAGCAAGGCCCTAAGAAACTTAGCAAAACCCTGTCTCAAAATAAATAAAGATGTGGCTTGGTGGTAAAATGCCTCTGGGTTGAATTCTCAGTACCAAAAACAAAACAAACAAACAAAAAACAAACAGCAAAGATGCTATAAAAAGTCTTCAGAAGGGGATGGAGCAGTGGCTCAGCGGTTAAGTTGCTTGCCTTGCATGCGCGAGTACATGAGTTCAAACCCCAGCACCACCCACACAACTAAGTGTCCCAGCAACAGAAGCCACATGAAAAACTAAATAAAATTGACTGTTTCTCTCTCTCTCTCTCTCTCTTTCCCTCACTGTCCCTCTCTCTTTAAAAAAAACAAAAAAGTCTTCAGAAGCCAACTTGAAGAGGTTCCTCAAACTGGTCAAGAATGGGACAGTTTGAGCATTAATAAAAATATCAGTGAAATATCAATGTAACAGATTCATATCTATTAAACATTATAATCCATGAGGCTACATTTTTTAAAATGCCTGACTGGTCTCCTTTGGAGGATGCTAGGAAGTCAATTTATTATTTAGAAAACAAATAAATAAAGGGAAAGAATCAAGCATTTATTTTGTCTTTGTAAATGAAGTATACCTCAGATTAACCTGTTATAAAGCTGCTCTAGCTAACAGGTGAAGAAAAGTGACAGAAAGAATATCACCATTTTTTAAATGCTAGCAAGTCAACATATTTTGGCACTGCTCTTCAATGGCTGGGAACACTGTGGCAAGATGAGACAACTGGCTATATGCCTCTTAATAAAGCACCACCTAGAGAGTATTTTTGCCCAACAAAAGAACCTAAATTAGATCAAGCCTCAAAATATAACAACCAGTTTATATGAAACTATGCAGGGATGCAGTCAGCAAAATCCAGAATGTGAGAAACCATGGGACCAATGATCCAATCTATTCTTAAGATAAATTGAGGGCTGGAGCAGTGGCTCAGCAGTTACAGCGCTTGCCTGCCATGTTCGAGTACGTGAGTTCAAACCCTAGCATCACATTCACAACAAAGTGTCTGAGCAACAAAAGTCACAAAAAAAACCTAAAAAACTCTCTCTCACTGTCGCTCTCTCTTTAAAAAAAAAAAAAAGATAAATTGAGGGGAAGAAGTAAGAGGAATCTACACATGAAAAGAGAAAAAGATTTAGGCCAGATGCAGTGTCACACACCAGTAATCCCAGCAACCTGGGAAGCTGGGGCAGGAGGATCACAAATTCAAACCCAACCTCAGCAACTTAACCTGTAAGCAACTCACTGGGACCCTATCTCAAAATAAAAAATAAAAAGGGCTGGGGATGTGGTTCGGTGGTTAAGAACTCCTGGTTCAATCCCCAAAACCAAAAAAAAAAAAAAAAAAAAAAAAAAAAAAAAAAAAAAAAAAAAAAAAAAAAAAAAAAAAACACCCAAAATAAAAAAAAATGAGAGAGAGATTTAAGCAACCATCAATGGTATGTTGGTCCCTTTTCTGGATCCTAAATGTAATCAAACCGAATTAAATTTCCCCAAATCTTTTTTTTTTAAACAAAATCAGAACACTGTTTTGTGATAGGAATTTTTGATTTTTTTAAAGGCAATAACTGTGTTGTGCTTATATTTTTTTAGAGAGTGCCTTGTCTTTTTGAGATATACTCCAGAATATTTACAAATGAAATACACTAGATCTGAGTAGGGCTGGCAGATTGAAGGCGCTTGCACACTTCGGCTTCCCTCCACTGAGCGCCTTTCCGCAGCCATATAAAGCCCTCACAGCATGACGTTTCTGCCTTCTCTCTCAGACCACTCACTCTGAGGGAAGCTGCAGTCTCTCTTAGGCCCTAGCATGAGAAAGTTCATGTGACATCCCATTGGGTACATAGTCAGCGCTGTTCAACCTGAGAGGACGACGGACAGGCAAGAATACCGGGAGGCAAGGATCTTCCAGTTAGAATGGAGGCTGGCTACTACACCGTGGCACCTAGAATCACGTACATGTGACTTTCCAAACCCTTCATCAACTAGCTCCTGCTGCATTCGAACCTTGTTTCATCTTATTCTTTCTTGGCTCACCAAGCTCCAGTCTCACTGGCCTCCTTTTCTTGCACTCCAAGGCGAGGGATCCTGTGGCCTCTGTATTAACTGTTCTCTGCCTGGATTATTCTCCCCATCCATCACCTTATCATTCAGATCTCAGCACAAACACTGTTTCTTTGGAGCGGTCTTTCGGTGGTCAACCAGTCTGAAGAAGTCATCTACGCCTTGTGTCCCAGAACCCAATTTTTACTCAACAGAACACTTACCACCACCTGATTATCTGAGCACATCTGACTCAACGCTGAAAACTCTGGCACAATTAGTCATCACACTCAACATAACTAACATTTAAATGAGTAACCTAGCCAAACACGCTGGCCTCACAGTTCTGGAGACTGTCTGGCTCCAACATCCTTTTCTTTCACTGTGCCTCAGCCATACTCTGTCACACCAAACTCAATCCATCACCTCCAAACTCAACCCACTGTTTGACTTTTGAAGCACACTTGCTCAAATGCCCCAATGAAAATAACTTTGTAAATGCCATGAGACCTTCTACCCCTTGACCCCATTCTCTTTCCTGATAATTTTTTTCTTTAGATTTCACAGCTAATCATTGTAATCACAACCTTGGAAGAACCCTCAGCTCTCTTCCAAGGTCCCCTTCTTTCAAACTCCACAAGCCTAGGCTCAAGAAACAGCTTTCTCCATGCCAAGAACGCTGATGACAAAGCATTCACCCTGGCAGGTTCACCTTAAATTCAAGGTCACTGAACGGACACTCCTCTTTCACTAGCAGTCTTACTGTTTCTCTAACAAGAGTGCTTTCCAACTGCCCACTGTCCCAGAAGACTATTTCCTACTCATTTCCCCTGCCTCCACCACTGTCCCCTGCCTTTTAGCAAATACCTTTGATCCTTCATTGAGAACTTAAAAGCCACAATGCAATCAGTGACCTGTTTTCTACTTAGGACCAGTTGTATGAACCTACCTGAATCTGCAGGAAAGTTCTATTTTGACAGAAGTGTGGACCCTCCCTCCTCCTTCTGGAGAACACATATACTCCTGATCCTGCCCTCTCCTCTCCTCAACAAATCTAACCTTGCAATTAGTCCCTCTTTCTCCTCCATCCATCACCACTCACCCCTTACTGGATCATTCCTATCTGCATACATTTAAGCTCATATACTTCCCCTTTGGGAAAAAAAAATTCTTTGGCCCAGTATCCCCCTTTAGCTACCATTCCATCTCTCTGCTCCCTTCACAGCCAAATTGCCAAAGCGTTAAAAATCTGTATGTACATTTTCACAGCTCCCAGGCCCACCCTGTTCAATGTACTACAATAAGACTTCTGCCTCCACCACTAGCGATGTCCACGCCGTCAACCTACTGGGTCTTTTCCAAAGCACTAGAACCTTCGAATCATTCCCTTTTTTCCTTAAATTATCTCTCTTGATTTCATTCTAACAGCTCTGGCCAGGCACTGTTATGGACAATGCCTGGGATCTTCTACGGTACTTCACACTCCTGATTCACCTTCTGTTCTTGATTTCTCTTACTTCTCTCCTTCACCTTTCTCTGACCTCTTCTCTAAATGCTGATAGCAATTCAGAACTTAGTACCGAGCCCCCTTTTCATTAACCTCTTCTTAAAAGACATCATCTACTCCCATGCTTTTAATTATTTTCCTTATACATAGTAAAAGCTTACACATTTATACCTGTACAGGAACTTTTCTTGGAATTCCAGTTTTCCTACATTCGATTACTTACTTGACACTTCCACTTGGGTGGCTCAAAGTGTCTCAGATTTAACATAACCAAATTTTAACTCTTGATTTTTCCACAAAACATTCCGTCTGTTTAAGTAAATTTCAGTAAATAACAATATATAGCTTTTAAGTCAGGAACCTTGATTCCTATCTCTGCCTCCTCTCCCACTTCTTCTTTTTTTAAGAGAGAAGCACAGTGAGAGAGAAACAGAGAATCAATTTTATTTAGTTTTTCTTGTGGCTTTCATTGTTCCAACACTTAGTCGTGTCCGTGGTCCTGGGGTTTGAACCCTCATCCTTGTGTATGCCAGGCAAGTGCCATAACTGCTGAGACACAGCTCCAGCAAGCCCCACTGAGTCCATCCCCAAATTGTACCTCGAAGGTGTTCATTTCTCTCCCTCTCTTGCTATTACCATCTCTTCCCTAAGCTACTCCAACAGCTTCCCAACTGGCCTGTTTCCATTTATAAATTCTTTCAATCTTTTGGATACATACCTTTTTTGAAAATGTAAATAAGATCAGATTACTCTCAGCTTAAAAGACTTCAACAAGCGGCTGGAGCAGTGGCTCGGCAGTTATGGCGTTTGCCCATCATGCTGAGTGTGTGAGTTCAAACTCCAGCACCACGTACACAGCCAAGTCTCAGAGCAATGAAAGCCACATGGAAAACTAAATAAAAAATTGTTTCTCTCTCTCTCTCTCTCACTGTTCCTCTCTCTTTAAAAAAAAAAAAAAAGAAAGAAAAAAAAAGGCTTCAACAAAGCTGGGATGTAGCTGAGTGGCACAGCGCTGCTCAGGGCCCTGAGCTCTGCAGGAAAGAAAGTCTTCAGCGGCGTTACACTGTACCACTCACCTGCAAGCCTCTTCTCTTGGAATTCCAGATCATGAGCGGCATCTGCCTACCGTCCCACCCTTCCGTGCTCCACCGTAGCCAGACCGACCTTGCAGTTTGTTGACCAAGCTAAGCCTCTCTCATGGCTTGGAACATGCTACTCCCTCTGTCAAAAACACCCTCTCTGCTAGCTGGCTCCGTCTCAATTTCCAGCCTCAGCTTAAAAGTAAACTCTCAGGTCTTGCCTGACTTTATCTCTATTGGTCTTCCCTGACAGTTTGTAACACTGGCTTTATTCTCTTTCTTTACAGAACATCTTATAATTACTTTTTTATTTACTTAATTTTTGGGGAAAATTTATAAACTAGACTAAATTAGGACAAGGAGAAGGATGAGTTCACAGATTCTACTACTTTTATTTTAACTTTAACTACTTCCCTGTTATGCTGTAAGCTGCAAGGGACAGAGACTATATCATATCTCTTGACACACCTAGGGCCTCACACAGTACTTGGTTCAAGATAAACACTCGGTAATTGTTTTCGGTTTTGCTCTGAATGAGAAGGACAGTTAAGGATAACTCTAAAGAGAAGGATGGCACCTCTGAAAGAAGTGAAATGGGAAGGGGAGAGTTCTGAGGATAGCTGGTAATTTATTCATCAGTTCATTCCCTGCCAGGCTCTGGGAGAAGGATTGAGTTTCAGAGATAAATAAAAGAAAGTCTCAGGCAAAATCTAGTGGAGACAGACATGATCACAAGTAGTACTTAGTGAAGGCCACCTATGTGCTGGACATAGAGCTACACATTTCAGAGGTACTGCGTCCTTCAGTCCTCCAACAACTCCACAAGGAAGAAATTATTATTAACTTATTTTGCACCGAAGAAAACCGAGGCTTAGAAATGTTTGAACAGGTCATAAAGCTGGAAAGTAATAAAGCCGGGTTGAGTGCTTAGATTATTTAATTCCAAACTCAAGCTATGAAACATCTGCACTTTCAGATGTATACTACGCTATATAGCATTATGAAAAATGTTCAGAGGTTCACGCACGGGGCAAGGGAAGTAAGCTGGGAACTCTGGTGAGGAGCAAGGGCAGGGAGGCTCCTCCAGAGGTGACACCTAAGCTGAGCCTGAAAGTTGAAGCAGAAAACTGCCAGGCAGTGGGACCTGCGGAAACAGCAAAAGAGAGCTTGCAGGTACCTCCAGGAGCATCATCTACCAGGATCTGCAAAGAATTCAAGTCTTTTTTTTTTTTTTTTTTGAAGAAAGAGGGGGGAGAGAGAGAGAGAGAGAGAGAGAAAATTTATTTAGTTTTTCATAGTGCTTTCATTTCTGGGACCCTTTGTTGTTTACAAGGTGCTGGGGTTTGAACCCCCATACTTGCAGATGCCAGGCAAGCTCTGTAACTGCTGAGCCACCACTCCAGCCCCTCTAGTCTTAGTTTTAAAAACTGAGTAATGAATAACACTGTGCCAGGAGCTTTGGATAGGAGACAAAAGATGAAGTGCTATCAAAAAGTTACGCTCGAAGCCCTAGGAAGGCACAAAGGAGAAGGTTCTTTGCAGCCTGGGGGAACCTGAAGACTTCAGAGAAGAAATAAGCCTAACCGGGATCTTGAAGGACAGATTATCCACATTAGAGGAGGACCAACAAGGGATGCCTTGCACAGAGGAATGGCAACTTAATAAAGCAAGAAGCACACGGGGACTGTGAGAGTCTGGAGTTGGATTTTGCCAGGTTTGGGGGAATGGATTATAGGCAGTACCAAGAGATGAGGTTGGCATCTGGGAACAGATGTGATCTTCAAGGTTACTTTATGTTACTGTAAGAAATTTGGATTTAATGTTGAGCATTTAGATAGGACAATGGCATAACAGGACGAGAGAACTGCTTACCGAAAGTGCTTCAGAGCCACAGTTATTAAAACAGTATGGCCTGCACACAGGAATAGATAACCGAACAGAACCCAGATATATATCTATGTGCACTACGTTAATGGTAGCATCTCAGAAAGTCATTCAATAAATGCCACAGGGACAACATATCATCCACGTGAAAACACAGGTTAGACCCTCTCCTTTATAGCATACAAGAAAACTAATCCATTTAGATTTGGGATTAAGCCAGGCATGGTGGCACATGCCTATAATCCCAGCAATTCAGGAAGTTGAGGCAAAAGGATTACAAGTTCAAATCCAGCCTAAGCAATTTAGCAACTTAATGAGACCTTGTCTCAAAATAAAAAATAAAAAGGGCTGAGAATGTGGCTCAGTGGTTAAGTGCCTCTGGGTTCAATTCACGGTACATAAAAGTAAAATAGATTTTGGATTAAATATAAATAATAAAATCATAACAATACTTTAAAAAACAAAGTAATATTTTACAGAGTAGAACACAGTGCTACAGGAATTTATCAGTTAAACAGGAGACTTAAAGAAATGTTCTGGGGGCTGGAGCAGTGTCTCAGCAGTTAAAGTGCTTGTCTAGCATGCACAAGCACCCAGGTTCAAACCCCAGCACCCATGTGCACAGCCACGAGAGCCATGTGGAAAACTCAATGAAGAAAACTGATTCTCTCACTGTCCTTCTCTCTTTAAAAAAATAAAAATTAAAAATAAAAAAAAGTAAAATAAATATTCTGGTGTCAGACTACAATAGACTGCTTCCCAACACGCAGGTCATTAAGTTCACTCTGCTGGGAAAAACTGGAGGTGCTGGCTGTGGCAGTGAGCCCCACACCTTGCTGCTCCCCAGGACCACCCATGCCCCTAGAGATATACCAGGCTTCTAGTCTGAGAGAACTTTAACAAGCGTTCATTAAAAAATAGACATTATATTGGCCAAATTATATTATTATACTGTGTGCACGTAAGCATATGTAGCAGTAATTCCCACCATTATGTGCTACTATAATGCACCAATAAAAATATGGAAAAAGCAGACATTGCCTTTAACAGTAAGTAATCAGTGATTAATCATAAATAATTTTTATTAAAAGATTGAAAAAGTATCTCGATGAGTAGTACTTTCAGGTAGTAAAATGGATGCTTCACCAAAAAAGTTTCCACTACTATATCTAAATTCTAGCTTGCCAATATGTATTGTTAAAGTCTTTAAAAACACACGCATATCCTGTGACCCAGAAACTCTTCTTATAGAAATTTAGCTAGTAAAATAACTGTAGTTGGATGCAAAAATAAATGCACAAATTATTCATTACACAGGTGTTCATACCAATAAAAACTGCCAATTATTACATACTCATACAACGAAATATATTGCAATCATTAAAAATGAAGTCTACTGCTGGGTACAATGGAGCAAGCCTGCAATTCCAACTACTCAGGAGGCTAAGTAAAGAGGATCTTAAGTTTGAGGCCAACCTGGGCAATTTAGTGAGCCCTGTCTCAAAATAAAATTTAAACAAGGGTTGAGGATGTAGCTAAGTGGTAAAGTACGTATCTAGCATGTGCAAGGCCCTAAGTTTAATCCCCAACACCATAGAAAAACAAAACAAAAACATAAAAATTATACATAAGGGGCTGGAGCGGTGGCTCAGCGGTTATAGCGCTTGCCTGGCATATGGCGAGGACACGAGTTCAAACCCAAAGTTTGAACACAATGAAGTCTTGGAGCAACAAAAATCACATAAAAAACTAAATTAAAAAAAAAAAGATTCTCTCTTTCTCTTCCTCACTGTCCCTCTTTCTCTTTGAAAAAAAATTATACATAACTAATGGTGGGGTACGGTCTGGAGCAGTGGCTCGGCGGTTATGGTGCTTGCCCAGCATGCGCAAGTACACGGGTTCAAACCCCAACATCCATGTACACAACTAAGTGTCAGAGCAACGAAAGCCATGTGAAAAACTCAATAAAAATTGATTCTCTGTCTCTCTCTCTCTCACTGCCCTTCTCTCTTTAAATAAATAAATAAAGAATGGGGTACCATATGATGCTTCCACACATATATGCATTGTGGTTTTTTGTTTTGTTTTGTCCCAGGGCCCTTACTACTATGTAATGTAAACCTATCATTTCTCCCCAACAGTTAATTTTTTTTTTTTTTTAAAGAGAGAGGGGCAGTGAGAGACAGAATTAATTTTTTTTACTGAGTTTTTCACATGGCTTTCGTTGCTCTGACACTTAGTTGTGTACATGGGTGCTGAGGTTTGAACCTGTGTACTTGCACATGTCAGGCAAGCGCTATAACCACCGAGCCACCGCTCCAGCCCCAGTTATTTCTTTATGGCAAAAAAATTTCAAAATCCTTCTTTTGAACTTTTTGAAGTATACTGTACATTATTGTTATCGACAGTCACCCTTCTTGCTCCTATCCTGAGTGTGGGTTACAGTTTTAATAACTGGCTTTTTAACTGGAGCTTCACAAAAATAAACATTTCAATGGCTATTATAAGAAAAGACATGCAGAATCAATGTCAGCAGAATGTTACTTTTTTTCTTCCTTCTTTCTTTTTTTTAATGCTAGGAATTGAAGCCAGGTCCTTGTTTGGTAGGCAAGCACTCGCCACTGAGCTACATCCCCAAGTTCATGCTACTTTCTTAACAGACTACAAGTAGAATACCTAGCAGAGTGGCCTAGATTCCTGCTGGAATAATTTCCTTATCTATTCTCGATTGGGTTCAAGAAGGCCAGGAATTGAAACTATTTTATATTTCCTTGAGTTCTCAAAAACGTTTATGTTCAGCAAAATGTTCACCTAACTACTAGGCAAACTGAAAAGAGCACTTCATTTGGTGGAGGAAGAATGGGTTTTACAAACTCCCGCATACTAACTGCAGTCCTGAACTACCCACTTAGTTAACTTCTCTGAGTGGCAATGTGATCACTTGGAGATTGAAACTGCTGTTAATCCTAGACTCCTCTCCCTCTCAGGGAGCCTGCTGCACTGGGAACCGAAGGATATCTCAACTTCTGCTTCAGGCCATGAGAACCCACCTAAAAGACATGCCAAGGCCTGACCCCTGCAGGGTCACTACCGAATGCCTGAGGCATTCAGTGAATTCTCCACTCTGACTGGCTGAAACTCAGTGCCTCTCAGGCACATGTGAACTCTAGGAACTGTTTAGTTTTAAGCTCCCTAGTTGTTCTTTCTCTAATAGCTTGTCTTTGTCAGCCTTGGAGAGTTTCACCCTCTGACTGGTACTCAGACACAGGGAGACCCCTGCAGACTTCTGGAGTTCTTCTGACATGTGCAATTCCTTCCTCTTTGGTACTCTGCCCCTCAAATTCGAAGTACCTCAACTTTCCCAAACCCTGGATTTTGTCTCCTCAAATTATCTGGCCCACTAAACTCTGCTTAGGTTCCCTGTTATTGGCAGTACAGAAAGCCAGGGCCTTCAAGGACTCCCATGTTGGGTTCCTTTCTCACAGAGATCCCAGTACTGTCACAATGCCTGAAGAGTTGCTTCGCATACTTTTCAGTCTTCTAGTTGTTTATCATGGAGAGCAGATCTGCTGGCACCTTGACTTCCCTGTCTCCTGTAGCCTGGTCACAGCAGGCCATGTAAACTATCCAATGTAAGTTACTATTTTGTAGAACAGGTTCGGACTAAGGCATGTTACTCTTTTTAAAGAGAGAGAGAGTGTGATGGGGGGAGGGGGGTTGAATCAACTTTATTTCTGCATCTGGCCTTTGTTTCCCTAACACTTGGTTGCACATACAGAGCTGGGTTTCAAACCCATGTCCTCACGCATGGCAGGCAAGCACTCCAACCTCTGAGCAACCACTCCAGCCCCTAAGGCATATTACAAACAGGTGAACAAAGCTAAGAATGACATTTGACTTCCCATTAGAAACAATACCAGATAAGACATCTTTAACAATACAATAGAAAGGCATCTTTTAAATGCTTCAAGATAGACACTGTCCATCTAAAATGCAATAACTAGCAAAAGCAGACTTCTAAAATGAAAGAGAAATAGATTATTCAATAAACAAAAATTCAAAGAACTCATTGCCACCAGATTTTTACTACAAGGAATTTTTGGAAGTTTTTCCAGTAAAGAAAATAATACAGATGGGAACTCAGATCTAAAAAAGGAATGAAGGACACTGAAAATGGCAAATGTGTATGTTAATATGTAAGTTTTCTTTATTGTGCCAGGGATGGAACCCAGTGCCATACACAAGCTGAGCACATGCTGTACCACTGAGCTACACACTCAGTCCCAAAATAAAAGACTTTTGAGTTTTCAGACTTTTAAATGTCATTAAAGACAAAAGATAGTCACAATAAATTAAGATGAATACAACATATATAGAAGTTAAATATATGACACTAATCCAAAGATATAAAGAGAAAATAAAGTGTGCTTTATGAAGGTTTTTTTTTTACTATAAAGTGGCAAGTTATTTTAAGGCAGATTGTAAAAGTTAAAGATGCATATTTTAAGCTGTACATAAACTTCTATAAAAGTAAAACAAAGGTTTACAGCTAGGGCTGGAGCAGTGGCTCAGCAGTTGGAGCGCTTACCTGGCATGCGCGAGGACACAGGTTCAAATCCCAGCACCACGTACTCAACTAAATGTTGGAGAAATGAAGACCAGATGAAAAAATAAATAGAACTGATCCTCTCTTTCTCCCTCTATCTTAATAAATAAAACAGCTAACAGAGGAGATGGAATAGTAAAAGAAGAAAAAATAAGTGATCAAATAGAAGCCAAGAAGAGAGAAAAGAATAAAAGAAAACAGATGGAATAAACAGGGAGGAAAAAAAGCAAAATGGTAGATTTAAACCCAGCCCTACTGAAAGTGACACAAATGTAAATGGTATAACACCTCAATTAAAAAGTAAAGATAGTAAGACTGGACTTCAAAATAAAGATCTAACTATCTGCAATCCAAAAGTATCCTTTAAAAAAATAAGACATAGGTAAGTTAAAAGCAAAAGGACAGAATAAGACACCATGCATTGTTAAGCTGAAGTGACCATATTAGTATCACAGAAGGGAGACTCAGGACAAGGAACAACACTAGGGAGAAAATAAGGCATTTTAACATTACGATAAAATGCTCTATTCATTGAAACATAACAGTCCTAAATGTGTATACACTTAATTACAGAGGTTCAAAATGCACGAAGCAAAATGAACAGAATTGAAGGGCAAATAGAAAATCCACAATTATGATTGGGAATTTCAACACTCCTCTCAGAAACTGACATGATAAGTAGAAAGAAATTCAGTAAGTAGATGTAAGACTTAAAAACACTATCAACCAACTGGATCTTACTGACCACACCATACCAAAAGGACAGCAGAATACATTCTGTTCAGGTACACTAAAGAAGATCACAACAAGCCTCAAGAGATCTCCAAGGACTGAAATCATATGTTTTATCACCACAACAGAATTTTTTTTAAAGAATCAATTTTATTTTTTAGTTTTTCATGTGGTTTTCACTGCTCCAACATTTTGTCATGTACGTGGTGCTGGAGTTCAAACCTGGGTCCTCGTGTATTCCAGGCAAACGCTATAACCGCTGAGCCACTGCTCCAGCCCCAACACAACAGAATTTTTAATCAGAATGTGTAACAAAAAGATGTCTGGAATATTCACAAATATTGGGAAACTGTAAAATGAACACATGCACAACACATGTATCAAAGAAGAAATCACAGGACAAATTAAAAAGTGTCTTGAAAACAGTAAAAACACAACATACCGAAAAAGCTAGAAAAAGAAGAGCCAATTAAACCCAAAGCAAAAAATATGAACTAATAAAGGCAAGACTGGAAATTGACACCAGTAAAACAATAGCTGGATATAGTGCAGCATACCTGCAATCCTAGCTACCTGGGAGGCTGGGGCAGGAGGATCTCACCTGGATAACCAACTTAGGGAGATCCTGTCTCAAAAATAAAATGGTCTGGGGATTTATGGAGCTCAGTAGTTGAGTGCTTACCTAACATGCATGAGGCTCTGGGTTCAATTTTCACTATCACAAAAAAAAAAAAAAAAGTGGAAAACAAAAGTTTCCATGCAAATTTAAAGCTAGTTCTTTAGAAAGAGTCATCAATTAACAAACGTCTAGGAAGAGTGAAGAGGAAAACACAAATTACTAATACCAAAAGTGAAGGAACATCTTTCTATAAACATTAAAGGATAAAAGAATGCTATATATAGCTTCATGTCAATATATTGGCCAATATTAATGAAATACAAAAATTCCTTAAAACGTAAATTATCATTTTTTTTTAAAGAGAGAGGGACCGCATGAGAGAGATAAACAATTTTTACTTAGTTTTTTCATTTGACTTTCGTTGCTCCGAGACCTCACTGTGTACCTGGTGCTGGGATTTGAACTCACGTACCCACGCAGGCCGGGCAAGCACCATAATGCCGAGCCACCGCTCCAGCCCATAAATTACCAAAATTAACACAAGACAACACAGAAAATCTGAAAAGCAGTGAATGATGCAATTAAATTTATAAACTTCATTAACTACAAAGCATACCTTTTTTGTTTTTGCTTTAAACCACTGAGCTACATCCCCAGTCCCTTTTGAGACAGGACCTCGCCAAGTTGCCCAGGCTGACCACAAACTTACAATGCCCCTGCCTCAGCCTCCCAAGTTGCTGGGATTACAGCCATGTGCCTTAATGCCCAGCTTGTTTTTGACTTTTAAAATTTTTTTTCACTAAACAATCAATAATCTTTTATATTTCTATTTCTGTATGTGAATAACACTCAAATAGCTTGGAATAATTAATATGCAAAAACGCATTTAATTAGAAGCTTAAAAACATACACTTTGCGTGTGTGTGTGTGTGTGTGTGTGTGTGTTTCTGGGGATTGAACCCAGGGTCCTGAGCATGCTAGGCAAACGGTCTACCATTGAGTTACATTCCTAGCCCATAAAGATTAAAGATTTGTTTTTTAAGCCGCCATGTTAGCTGATAACAGTAAAGATCAGTCCAGAGACAGCTGGCTGTTCCTACTTGAGAGAGGATACATAGTACATGACACGCTGCACATTTTAAATAACTTTTCCTTACTATTTATTATCACAAAGCACTTTTGCAAGGAAAGGAAAGTAGAGAGAACTTTGAGATTCTTGCATAAAGCCAGCAAAGTGTAGGAAGATCTGGCAGAGTCATGTGACAGGGACAGCTGCCTAAGGTATCAAGCTTTGTAAAGAAGCGGCCTAATTTCTATTAACTGGCCTGCAGAGAACAGATTTAATCTCATATCCTGTGGAAGAATAAAGGGAGTGCAGGTTTCATTTTCTGAGGGTTATAAAGTAACCAAACTTTAGAGCTAAGAAAGTAAATACAGTCCATAGAGTAGTCCCTTATTCACACTTCCAAAATCCAAAATGTAAAAGTTTTCTGTCACTTATTAGGTGGCAAAACTCAATGTAAATCTAACTGGCAGCAAAATCTGACCTGAAATGATGTGAAACTATTTATAGTCCACCTACTGTAGTTAAGAACAGTGCTACATGGGTGCCGACACACTAACGTATTGACTATGCAGCGCGGACTCTGCAGGGCACCACACAATACATGATAAGTGCACCTTACTAAACTTCTAAATTTAAAAAACACTTCTAAATTCTAAAATACACCTGGACCTTAGAGTTTCCAATGAGGGATGATGGACATGAAATGAGTTTTTAGTAAAATGGTCCTGTCAACCCCCATGGAAATGTATTATTTCTTTCTGAAAAATAGTCCTACAAATTAATTTGAACTAATTATTTTCCTAAAACTTATCAAAATTAAAAATATTCTATTTGGAAAATTGATAAAGATATAATTGTATTCAGTTACAATATTTTATTCTACATCAACATTATTTTAAATCAATCCCTCCTGAAGGCAAACTGAAATCTGCCTTTGGCCAGCAAGTGTTATCAGAATGAAATTATAAAAGAGATCCCTGTTTGCTTTTTTTGTTTTTGTTTTTTTTAAGAGAGAAGGACAGTGAGAGAGAGAGAGAGAGAGAGAGAGACAAAGAGAATCCATTTTTATTGAGTTTTTCATATATGGCTTTCGTTGCTCGTGGGTGCTTGGCGCCATAACTGCCAAGCCACAGCTCCAACCCCAAAGAGATCTCTGTTAATGAAACTAACCTTCTTTTTCTTTTTTTCCCTCCTTCTACATTTTTTTTTATTGACTCATTATACTGATGCTTCTTTTTATGATAAAAAAGAGCATGTGGGGCTGGAGTGGTGGCTTGGCAACTGCCGTGCTCCTGGCATGCCCAAGTATGCAAGTTCAAACCCCAGCACCATGTAAACAACAAAGTTTCTGAGCAACAAAGGCCACATGAAAAACTAAATTAAAATTGATTCTTTCTGTCTCTCACTGTCCTCTCTCTTTAAAAAAAAAAATTGTTTCTCTCTTTCTCTCTCACTGTTCCTCTCTCTCTGTTAAAAAAAAAAAAAAAGTAAAACATCACAGAGTGCACAGAAGTTTAAGGTCAGCCTCACCATCTGAACAAATTCCTCAGCAACTTGGCAAGACCCATATATATGTATGTATGTGTGTGTGTGTGTGTGTGTGTGTGTGTGTATGTATGTATGTATTTGGTACCAGGAATTGAATCCAGGAGCATTTATCTACTGAGCCACATCCCCAGCCCTTTTTATTTTTTGTTTTGAGACAGGGTCTTGCTAAGTTACTCAGGACCTCATGAAGTTCCTGAGGCTGGCTTTGAACTTGTGATCCTCCTGTCTCAGCCTCCCAACTCATTGGGATTACAGTTGTGCACCACTGTGCCTGGCTTGAACCATACTATTTTTTAAAAGGCCTATGCTTCCTAATGGGGGTAGTGAGGTTAATAGGACCTTAGGGTACTGAAAAACAAATACTGTGGGATGAGAATTTAACCCCTATCCACACAGAAAAAGAAATCCCACTCAGTGATTAATGTAGCATAGATTATAGTATACATAAAGGATATTCCTTGGTTAAAAGCATATCCAAATACAAGGCATCTGAATTAGGTCATTCATATAATCCTACAGTGTAAGACAAATGTAGACATGTGCTCAGGCTACTAGAATTCCACATCTTACATGAATAGCTTTCAATTAAATTTATGAAGGCATTAATAAAGTACAGGCATAAGAAAACCAATTTTAGCATTTATATATCATACAGTGTATTTTGGCATGATGATCTTAGTATCCTTGTAAGAAATCAGTTGACTATATGATTTAAGGAGCTTCCACAGTTAAGACTATACTGCAGTAATGGGAAATACAAAGGTTTTCAGATATCAGTGAGTTTTAATCAAGTTGAAGAGAGAATATCACATAAGAACAATTTAAGAATGCTTACTAAGGGGGCTGGAGCGGTGGCTCAGCGGTTTTGGCGCTTGCCTGGCAAGCACGAGGACCCGGGTTCAAACCCCAGCACCAGGTACACAACTGAGTGTTGGAGCAACTAAGGCCATTGTGAAAAACTAAATAAAGTTGTTTCTCTCTTTCTCTGTCTCTCTCACTGTCCCTCTCTCTTTAAAAAAAAAAAAAAATGCTTACTAAGAAGCAGTTAAGTACAAGCTATAAATATGAATGAATGATAGTAAACATATACCAGCAAATACACAGAAACCTTCAAGTGAAAGATTTTTCTCAAGATGCATACCCATAAGAAGTTTTATCCTGGGGCTGGAGCGGTGGCTCAGCGGTTTCAGCGCTTGCCTGGCAAGCATGAGGACCCGGGTTCAAACCCCAGCACCACGTACACAACTGAGTGTTGGAGCAACTAAGGCCATGTGAAAAACTAAATAAAGTTGTTTCTCTCTTTCTCTCTCTCTCTCACTGTCCCTCTTTCTTTAAAAAAAAAAAAAAAAAAAGAAGTTTTATCCTTATCTCAACCAGATTGCTACCACTGAAAAAATTTTGTGACACTTATTTTGTTTTCAAACTAGTTTACAAATCACACAAGGAAATCTGTCTCATTACCCTGAACTCATCTGGACCCCAAACAGTTACTCAGATGAAGAAACATTTCCTCGACCTGAAAAACGCCTCTTGGTTGCTCCCCCAAAATCAAGTCCAATGAAACAATGATTTTCCCCTACGGAAATTCCAAAGAATATCTCATTCTCTGGAAGCGATTCCTAAAGAATTCCTCAGATGTTTTAAGAAAAGGCTGGATTTCTATTTGCAGAAAAGACTGAGTAACAGGGACCAGATTTATTTATTTTTGCACCAGAAACAACGAAATACCTGGATAGAACATATACAACAGCAGTTTTCAAGACACTGGGCAGCACTGGACAGAGATCTCTGAGAGACAGAAACAGACACGGTGATCTCTTTAACTGGCACGGATTGCCACCTAGGGAAAGTTTCCAGGCTACAGGGCAGGAAGAGGAAACTCAGAGACCTCCCTTAGTTGAGATGGAGTTGGCAGAATTAGATTCTGGGAAGGCTAAGAGATCCAGAATTTGCAGTGTACAATACTAGAAAGGAAAGACTGCCCACGGAGGGAACTTGGGAGATCTTAGTATTCAGCTGAGCACTAAAACAGCACGCAGCTGTAAGAAAACAACCCTAAAATGGGGAAATAATTATCCAAAGGAGCAGAGCAAACAACCCTCGGAACTCACCCAGGCTAGGGATAGTGCCTAACCACACCAGCTAGAGTTAAAAACCTATGCACTGCGCAGAGGATCTAAAGGTGCTGCTTCAGTAGTGGAGAAAATTAATCTGAAGCACTGTCCTGGTCTCACCTAACGAAATTTAAATGCAACACCCAAAAGGATAAAACAGTGTCTACACAGAACAAAGTTCAGTCATGTAAATTTATAATGTCTGGCATCCAAAAGAAAAATGATTATGGGACGTGAACAACTGCATGCCAACAAATAAGAGAACCTAAATGAAACGAACAAATTTTTAGAAAGATACAAACTGCCAAAACTGACTTCCGAAGAAATAAAAAATCTAAATAAGCCTCTAACAGGCTGAACTGGTAATCAAAGATGTTTCTTTTAAAAAAAAAATAATAACATCACAAAAACTACAAGCCAACATCTCTTACAAATATAAAAGGAAAAAAATCCTGAATACTAGCAACTCAAATACAGTGATCTACAGAAAGGATTATGAATCATTAAAATGTGAGAGTTTATCCCACGGATATAAAAGTGGTTTAGTGTCCAAAAATAAATTAATGTAATAAATCACATCAACAAACTAAATGACAAAGACTACAGAATCATCTCAATAAATACAGAAAAATAATTTGATAAAATTCAATACCATATCAATATAAAAACAGAAAACTAGGAATAGAAAGGAACTTACTCAACCTGATGAAGAGCATCTTAAGCCAAAAACCAAAAACCACATCCATAGCTGAAGATCACAGACTGAAGATCTTAATGATCTCCCATAAGATCAGAAGCAAAAGGTCAAATAGGCTTGCCATTTCTATTCAACATTACACTGGAGATTCTAGCCAGAGAAATTGGGCAGAAAATGAAAGAAAAAAACATGTAGAATTAAAAGAAAGAAACATAACTGATAGAGGTTTGCTGAATAACACAGTTCAGATGACATGATTTTGTATATGGAAATCCTAATGAATCCAATGGGAAATTACTCAAAATTTAAATGAGTTCAGCAAGGCTGCAGGATATAAGATTAATGTACAAAAACTACTTGTAAAGTTGAACATAGTGGCACACTCCTGTAATCCTAGCAAGTGGGGAGGCCAAGGAAGGAAGATTGCAAGTTCAAGGACAGTCTCAGCAACTTAGTGAGACCCTGTCTCCAAATAAAAGAATAAAAGGGGCTAAGGATATAGCTCAGTTGTAGAGTGCCCCTGGGTTCAACCCTCAGTACCATAAAAAGAAACAAATATTAACTAATTGTATTTCTAACACTAGCAATGAACAAACTGAAGAGTAAATACAGAAAACAATTCCACTTAAACTAGCATCAAAAAGAACAAATACTTAGGAACAAATTAACAAAAGAGAAATAAAAACGTTGTACTTTGTGGGGGGCACTGGGGTTTTAACCCAGGGTTACTTTACCATTGAAATATACCCCCAGCACTTTTCATTTTTTATTTTGAGACAGGATCTCAAGAAGTTGCTTAGGGGGGCTCGAGTGGTGGCTCAGCGGTTTTGGCGCCTGCCTGGCAAGCACGAGGACACAGGTTCGAACCCCAGCACCACGTACACAACTAAGTGTTGGAGCAACTGAGGCCCTATGAAAAACTAAATAAAGTTATTTCTCCCTTTCTCAGTCTCTCTCTCTCACTGTCCCTCTCTTTAAAAAAAAAAGGAAAAGAAAAGAAAAAGAAAAAAAAAAGAAGTTGCTTAGGGCCTCGCTAAGTTGCTAAGGGTAGCCTTGAGATTGCAATCGTCCTGCCTCAGCTTCCCTAGCCACTGGGATTACAGGCATGCACCACCATGTCCTGCCAAAAATTATACTCTTAAGACTACAAAACATTGGTGAAATAAAAACAACTTAAGGGCTAGAGCAGTGGCTCAGCAGTTATGGTGCATTTGGAGCTTGCCCAGCATGCACAAGTACTCAAGTTCAAACCCCAGCACCACGTACACAACAAAGTTTTGGAGCAATGAAAGCCACTTGAAAAACTAAATGAAAATTGTTTCTTGCTTTCTCTCTTAAAAAAAAAAAAAAGAACTTAAATGGCAAGACACCCCATGTTCATGGATTGGAACTGTGTTAAGATGCCAATACTCCCCAATTTGTTCCACAGATTTAGCAACTGTCTATCAAAATCCCTGCTGACTACCTTATAGAAATTGATCAGCTAATTCTTTTTTTTCTGTTTTTTAAATTCGTACATCTGACCAGCTAATTCTAAAATTCATATGGAAATGCAAGGGATCCTGAATAACCAAGACAATTTTGAAAAAGAACAAAGTAAAAAAAAAAAAAGAAAGAAAGAAAAAGAACAAAGTTGAAGGACTCATACTCTCTAACTTAAAACTTACAAGCTGCTGGAACGGTGGCTTGGCAGTTACAGTGCTTGCCCAGCATGTGCAAGTACACAAGTTCAAACCCCAGCAGCACGTACATACACAACAATGTCTCAGAGCAACAAAAGTCACATGAAAAACTAAATAAAAACTGTTTTTCTCTCTCTCTCACTGTGCCTCTCTCTTAAAAAAAAGAAAAGAAAAAAACTTACTGCAATATTACAATGTAGTGTACCACCTCATGTGGTGGTACAGACATATAGTCCCAGCACTTAAGAGGCTGAGACAGGAGTATCACCTGAGCCTAGAAATTCAAGACCATCCTGACAACAGAGCAAAACACCACCCAAAATAATAATAATAATCAACACACTGAGCTATTTCTGTAAGGATAACAAATAGATCGATGTAAAAGAATTGAGAATTTAGAAATTAACCCTCAATTAGAGCCAATTTTACAACAAGGGTCCCAAGACAATTAAAGAAAGAATGGTCTTTTCAACAGATTTCCAAATGCTGGGAAAACTAGATAGCTATATACATAAGAAGTAAATTGGGGGCTGGAGCAGTGGCTCAGCGGTTTTGGCGCTTGCCTGGCAAGCATGATGACCCGGGTTCAAACCCCAGCACCACGTACACAACTAAGTGTTGGAGTAACTAAGGCCATGTGAAAAACTAAATAAAGTTGTTTCTCTCTTTCTCTGTCTCTCTCACTGTCCCTCTCTCTTTAAAAAAAAAAAAAAAAAGAAGTAAATTGGACCCATCCCTACACCTTATCAAAACGTTATTCAAAATGTTCAAATTCCTAAATGTAGGAGCTAAAACTATAAAAATCTTCAAAGAAAGTCTCCATAGACATGATGCCAAAGGTATAAAATTTAAAAAACAGATAAATTGGATTCATCAAAATTGCAAACTTTTATATTAAAGGGCATTATCAATAAAGTGAAAAGAAAATTCACAGAATAAGAGAAAAAATTTCAAACATTTATCTTTTTTGTTGCTGTTTTTTTCAGTGCTGCGGATTGAACCACTGCTTCCAGCATGCTAGACAAGCACTCTACTGCTTACCTATACTCATGATCTAGAGCATGTATCTTCTAAGGGACTTCTAGAATATATATGGAATTAGTACAATGCAACAATATGACAAGTAACCCGATTTAAAAATGGGTAAAGGATGTGAATACATATTATTCCGAAGAAGATATACAAATGGCCTATAAGAACATAAAAAATGTTCAACATCATTAGCCTTGAATAAATGTAAATCAAAAGAATAAGATACAGGACTGCAATAGCTGCGCAGCATTTAGAGCATTTGCCTAGCATGCATGAGCACCTGGGTTCAAACTCCAGCACCACATACACAGCTAAGTGTCAGAGAAACAAGGGCCAGATGAATGAATAAATAAATAAATAAATAGATTCTTTCTCTCCCTCTCTCCCCGTCTTTAAAAAAAAAAAGATATCAGCCAGGTGCAATGGCAGACACCTGTAATCCCAGCTGTAGGAAGGCTGTGACAGGAAGGCTGCATGTTTGAGGCCACCCTCAGCAACTTAGCAAGACCCTGCCTCAAAATTTTAAGAAAAAATTTAAAAAGGGATGGAGGTGTATCTCAGTGGTAGAGAGACCCTGGGTTCAATCCCAAGTACTACGGGCAGGGCTACTATAATAATAACAATAATAAAAGCAGACAATAGAACTTGGTGGTACAGACACAGAGAAACCTTATCCACTGTTGGTGGGAATGTAAAATGGTTCCCCCCTTCTTGAAAACTCTAGCAGTTACTCAAATAGTTAATTTAAAGCAAAAATAATAACAATATTTGGTGAGATGTATAATACATGGAGCAGGAAAATGTAAAACATGATGAAGCCTGGGGAGGGGGAAATGGAGCTGCACAACTATTTGGTTCTTGTAAGTAAAGTGATAACATTACCTGAAGATGGGCTGTGAGAAGTAAAAGATGCATACTATAAATCACTAAAGTGAAGCAACGAAAGCACACAGCTAATCATCTAGAACTGAAGACAAAACGGGGGCCGGGAAATGACCTAGTGGTAGAGGGTATGCTTAGCATGCATGAGGCCCTGTGTTCAATCACTAGCACCCCCTCAAAGGAAGAAAAAAAGAAGACAAAATGGAATGAAAAACATTAATGAAAAAGAAGAGCAAACAGTACCCAGCTGTGGGGGGTGAGGGGCGCAGAAATAATATCAGAAAGAAAACCAACGGAACAGGAAAAAAATAAGAAAAAAGTCAACTGAGTTCTCAGTTTGCCAATTCAACATGCACAGCAGAGGCCACCCTACAGATTAAAAACTGATAAAAAGTTATCATCGTCAGTGAATCTCGTGACAGAGGAATGTGTAGAGAAGGCAGTTACTGGACACAGAACAACACTGGACTAGTGGCATCAGGAGGAAATAATCATGTGTTGGAAGCCTTGGAATGAATATAAAAAGGGCTACAATCAGCAGAAATATCAATTGCTTCTACACATCCCCTCACAAAGGCTCTAAGATAACAAAATCAGGAGATACACACTTTCCTATTAAACTCTTTCGTTACGTATACAAAAGGAAAACAATCAATGCAAGCAGATGCTGGTTCTTTGGGAAGAACAATAAAATCAGTGCTCTAGCTAGACAACATAAAGACAAGCACAGAGAAACAAATTACCAGTATCAGAAACAAGGGGCAACACCTCTACAACTGTACTGATGTTAAAAGGCTGCTAAGGAAACATGAAGAACAATCTTATGGCAATAAACCTGACAATTCAGGTGAAATGGATAAATCCTCGAAAGATACAAGCTACCAAAGCTCACTGAAGACAGAATCAGAGCAGCATCATAACTACGAAATAACGTGAATTTGTGGCTATAAAGTATCCCACAAAGAAAGCGCCACAACAAGATGGCCTTACCAGGGAACTCCACCAAACCCTTAAAGAAGAGATAATGTCAGTTCTTCATAAGATCCTCCATAAAACTGAAGACAAGGGAGTACTCCCCAACTCCTTGTACTACCAGGCCACCAGCACCCTGACAATAAACCATACAGTTACAAAAAGAGAAACCACAGACTAAAATGTCTCATAAAACATTCATACAAATTTTTTTTTAAATTTTGCAAATCAAACTTAAGAATTTCTTATTTGATAGGATATTATGACCAATAAGGTTTATCCCAGGAATACAGGTTGTTTAAAGTTCAAAAGTCAGTCAAAATATTTCATTATAAAAAATTTTTAAAAAAGTATCATCTCAAAAGATAAAAAAAAAAAAGCATTCAAAATTCTTCAATACCCAGAGGCTGGGAGTGTACCTCTGGGACAGAGCACTGGCCTAGCATCTACAAGGTCCTGGCCTCTCAAACAAAACAAAACAAAGCAACAACAAAATCCAACACCCATTTCTGATTGAAAAAAAAAAACCCCTTAGCAAACTAGAATTAGAGAAATTCTGTGATCTGATAAAGGGCAACTCACAAGATACAGCTAACATCCCACTTAGTGGAACAAGACTGCTTTCCCTAAAGACCAGGAGGAAAGCAAGAATGCCCACTCCAACCACTTCTGTACAGGACAGTACTTGAAGTTCTGGCCAGTAAAATAAAGTAAGAATGAGAACTCGAAGTCTAGAAAGTAAAACTGCCTTTCTTTGTAAACAACATAATTACATTTTTTAAAAAAAAATACGAAAATGTACAGAAATGCCACTAGAACTAGTGAATGAAATTAGCAATGTTATTTAGTTCACAATAGTCACAATCATACCAATAAAAGTAAAATATGTAACCAAAGGAAGAGGGCCTTTACTTAAGATGCCTTCCAAAAAAACAAAGTTTAGAGAAAGTTTTTTGAGAGGAAAACGGAAAATGGATTGGTAGTCAGAAGCAGGGAGACTATTTTACGTAAGGCAAGCCTTTATATATAAAGACTGAGGATGAAAAGGGAGAAAATCATGTGGAAAATGGAGAAAAGATTTATGGGAGAAGGCAAGGATTCAAAACCAGGGAATGACAGTTGACAAATGGAAGCAGAAAAGGCACCAGGCTCAGACAGAAGCCTCTGATTTCATACAGTAAGCAAGTACACGTCACTGAAGAAGGAAAAAGAAAACAGTAGACAGGACGTGTCTTCTGCCAAGCAACCAGGAGCGGGACACCTGACAGATGTCTGAATAATCCAGACACTGAGGATGATAAGAATCAGGATGGTGGCATAGAAACAAACCAAAGGGCTCAAAGTCCAAAGCCACAGAGAAAAGAAGGGCTGAAGGGCAAGGCAATGCCTCAAGATCCAGTGCTGCCTTAGTTCAAGATTCGAGTGTCGGGAGGATGGGTACCAACGATGGGACCCCAAGACGCAACAACCGAGGAAGGTAAAGCAGAGGTCCTCTCCAGAGTTCAGAGTTTCCTTTCTAAAAAGCATCCTCAAGGGGTCTTTGGACCCCAGGAAGGAAAAAGGAACTTAAAGGAAAACAACAAAAAATGCCTTGAAATGCACATTTTTCAGTAGTCAGTAGGGCTAGAGAAGATGGGCTTCCCAAGCAAAGCCAATGCTCAGCGCTGAGCCCGGCTCTGGTGAGCTGAGGAAGTGAGGGCAGCGCAGGAAGTGCTGAGGCAGAGTAACGCAGAGGGCACCCTCACTGCTCGAAATGTGATGTCTTTTGCATTTTCATTCTCTTGTTTTGTTTTTGCTATTTCTACACAAAGAGGCTTTTCACTGCGCGTGTTTTTTTTTTGTTTTTGTGGGTTGTTGGGTTTTGCTTTGTTTTGTTTTGTTTGGTGTTTTAAAAGTAACAGTCTCCCCTTAGGTCCCTCTGTCAGCCACATGCTGGGAGCCAGGGGTGCACATAGACCTCCTCTTCAGCCCCCACTCTCAACCTCTCACACAGCTAATGCAGGAATCAGTGATGATTATGCTGTTTTAACAGTACTGAGTCAAACAGCAAAAAATAAAAAAACATGATAAATGTTAAGTATATTGGTATTAAAAAAAATTTTTTAATTTATAGGGAAAGAAGACTGAGAAAAGAGTAGATGATGAAAGATTATTTTTAAATCTGCTGTCCAAGGTTTGTCTAAGAAGATTCTATATTTAGAAGCTCCACAGAGATATACATCTGGATAAGATATCTCCTCATGAAAAGGAATCACAGAACACCTGCACCACAAGCAGATTTGCACGGGGGAAGCAGGCAGTCCTTCCGAGAGCAGCAATTTCACCTGTCCTCTGGATCGCAGCAGGTGCTCAAGACATTTCTCCTGACCTCCTGATCAGGAGATCTCCAGGTTAGGGAGCCTGGGCCACTTCCAGTTTTTGAGGTTCCTTGGTTATAGATTCGTTTTTGTTTGTTTGTTTTTTTTAAGAGACAGGGACAGTGAGAGAGACAGAGAAAGAGAGAAACAACTTTATTTAGTTTTTCACATGGCCTTAGTTGCTTCAACACTCAGTTGTGTACATGGTGCTGGGGTTTGAACCTGGGTCCTCATGCTTGCCAGGCAAGCGCCGAAACCGCTGAGCCACATCTCCAGCCCCTTGGTTATAGATTCTTAAATAACGAAATGTCAAAACAGCATTACTGAATCTGTGGTATATTTTATATGTACACACTTAATAAATCAACAGTTAGAAAAAAATACAATGTAACTATACTATTCAGACACACATAAGGATTAATAAACATGTTCACTTCCACCGCAAACCACAGTGTGATATGGAAACTAGAATAAGTTTAAAGTAATAACCAGTATTCTCTTTCTGTAAATTTATCTCTATGACTGATTACACCTAGTGTGTGCAAACCATCCTACTGCATGCCTAGAACAAAGAAAGCACCATAAACTTGTTCTGAGTCAAAGTATCCAAGATGAGAACCCATGACCTCGTCCCCTTCTGCTGAGAACTATAGGAAACTTTAAATGATGATTACTCTACCTGTGTCCATAGGAGGAATCTGGGGTCTTGTCCCATCAAACCTGCTGTCTTCTTCCATCCCATCCACCCCAACCTCTGCTCCCAGGTCCTTTCTTTACACCTTTAAAGAGATTTCTGTCTTGCTCTAAGATGCTGCTGCCTCTCAACCCTGCCCTACTTCTATGCTTCTTCTTCCATCTTTTCCAAGCATCTTGAAATTAATTACATTCATTGTTACCATTCTCCCTATCACTCATTATCCTTTAGCCTTTTTTTTTTTTTAAAGAAAGAGGGACAGTGAGAGAGACAGGGAAAGGGAGAAACAACTTTATTTAGTTTTTCACATGGTCTTAGTTGCTCCAACACTTAGTTGTGTATGTGGTGCTGGGGTTTGAACCCGGGTCCTTGTGCTTGCCAGGCATGCACCAAAACCGCTGAGCCACCGCTCCAGCCCCTCCTTTAGCCTTTTTAAATCTAGGTCAATAAGTGAATACGTAGAACTTGTAGAAGTCAACATTAATATAGGTCAATTAGTATCTTGTGTGATCAGCACTACCAGAGCTTAATCACCTCCTCCCATTCCAAAAAAAAAAAAAAAAAAAAAAAAAAGCAAAGCTGAGAAACATCAGTTAGTCAACAAGGTACAGACATTCCACAACTGCTCTTGAAAACAACGCTGTGGGGGGCTGGAGCAGTGGCTCAGAGGTTCCAGCGCTTGCCTGGCATGTGTGAGTACACGAGTTCAAACCCCAGCACCACACACACAACGAAGTGTCCAGTAATGAAAAGTCACATGAAAGGCTAAATAAAAACTGCTATTCTCTCTCTCTCTCACACTGTCCCTTCTTTAAAAAAAAAAAAAAAAAAGGAAAGAAAGAAAGAAAGAAAACAAGGCTGTGGCAGGGTGCACTGCCACACACTTGTAATCCCAGAAACTCGGGAAGCTGAGGCAGGAGGATCACAAGTTCAACGCCAGCCTCAAGCAATTTAGTGAAGACCGAGCAACTTAGCAAGACTTGGTCTCAGAAAAGAAGTGGGGATGTTGGGCTGGAGCGGTGGCTCAGCAGCTGGAGTGCTTGCCTGGCATGTGTGAGGATCTGGGTTCAAACCCCAGCACCACACACACAAGTGTCAGAGAAACAAAGGCCAGATGAAAAAATAAATAAAACTAATTCTCCCTCATGCTCTCTCTCTTCAAAAAAAAAAAAAGAGAGAGAGAGAGCGAGCTGGGGATGTAGCACAGTGGCAAAGCGCCTCTGGGTCCAGTCCCCAAAACTAAAACGAACAAATCAACCAAATCAGTGATTGTAGAATAAATTATGGCAAGAGATAGGGTGGAATGGGAAAGCGGCACTACTGAGGAGTAAGAGGCAGCCTCAGCAGATGACTGTATTAAGAAACTGTGGTATACATATACGATGGAGTTCTACTCAGCTATTAGAAAGAATGAAATTATGGCATTTGCCGGCTAATGAATGGAAATGGAGAAAATCATGCTAAGTGAAATTAGCCAAACTCAGAAACTCAAAGGTCACATATTTTCTCTCACATGAGGAAGCTAGAGTAAAACAAAGGAAGGGGGAGGGAAGGATAAGATTACATAAAGAACCATTCAAGGGGCTGGAGCTGGGGCTCAGAGGTTACAGAGCTTGCCTGGCATGCGTGAGGACACAGGTTCAAACCCTAGCACCATGCATACAACAAAGTGTTAGAGCAGCAAAGGCCACATGAAAGACTAAATAAAACTCATTTTCTCTCTCTCTCTCTCTATCCCTCTCTCTCTTAAAAAAAAAAAGAACCATTCAAATACAAATGAATAGTAAACTAAAGGAAGCCTAGTAGAGGAGAAGAAAGAGAAAGGGAGAGGGAAGAAGGATGGAAAAGAAAAACGGAAGGGAAAAGGAAGGGATTGTTCAAAAAGTAAAGTATATTTTGCACCCCTAAGATACCAAATAGCTCCCACATAATAAAAAACAGGAAAAGAAAAAAAAGTCAAAGGAGATCAGGAGCAGAAAGGGACCAAGGGGTGGAAAGATGTGAGGGAAGGGGAAGCGCTGGCGAGGGATATTGGCCAAATTACACTGCTATATTGTGTGCATGTATGAATACATTACCATAAACCCCATCATCATGTTCAACAATAATGCATGGATAAAATGTGAAAAAATTGGCAAATTTAAAAAAAAAAAAAAAAAAAAAGAGGAACAGGCAGAGGAAGGCTTGGTCCCTGCCCCAAAGCACTACCGGGAGGTAGTAGCACCTTTAGTAGGCAGGGCCTAGAAGGAAGTTAAGTCATTGGGGATATGCTGCTTTATTCTTTATTTTTGGTGGTCCTGGATTGAACCTAGGAGTGTTCTGCCTCTGAGCTACATTCACAGCTCTTTTTTGTTTATTTTGAGATATGGTCTAAGTTGTCAGGTTGACCTTAATCTTGGAATCCTCCTGTCTCAGTCTCTTGAGTAGCTAGGATTACAGGCGTTTGCTGCCATGCACCTCTGGGGACATGATCTTGAAGGGAATACTGGGGTCCTGACCCCTCCTCTTCCTTTCTCTCTCTCTCTTTTTGCCTTCTGGCCAAGACACCAAGTGGTGAGGACTTCCTTGACCACATGCTCCCACCATAATATAAGGCCTCACCCACAGGCCCCCAACAATGGCAACTGACCATGGATTGAAATTTCCAAAACTGTGAGTCCAAATAAACTTTCCCTTTTCTTTTCTTTTGGTGCTAGGGACTGAATTCAGGGCTCACACATGCTAGGCAAGCACTCCACCACTGAGCTACCCCTCAGCCCAAACTTTTCCTCATTCTAAGTTTGATTTATCTCTGGCATTTGTTACCTTAAAAGAAAGCTGCCTAACATAGAAAGGAGCAAAAAGAAAAGAGCAGTTGAAATTAAAGAGAAATTAAACAAAGAAAGATGTGCTTTATTTTCATTCAATTTATTTTCTTTTCTTCAACTCTGGATGAGAATTAAATTAGACTAATGCTAGCTCAATGAACCACATGGAGACTTAAGAGACATAAAGACCTTCAAGCTGTAGGAATAATCTTTCCCAGGACACACACCCAGTGGCCCTTCTGATTTCATCCCTTTCACTGTTCAGCGTCTGGCCGAGAGAGATGGCATCAGCACTCGCTGCAGGTGATCCAGAGGTCACTTCTTTCACTCTCTGCTCCTACAGATAAGCTTCCATGAGTCACCACTTTCTAATTCCTCATACTACTACTTGCATGGTTACAGGTTCTCTACTCGAGAAAGCACATTAACTAGAAAGGACAAGTACCATTTTAGTTTATGATTATCTTCCTTGAATGCAATTTCATAATGCCTTTATGAGTTCAAATACATTAAATTGGATAATTATTTACAAGGTCACTTCCAATTCTCAACTGAAGTCCAGGAGCCTATAGCTAACCTGCAAGTCAGCTGGTGGCCCTTAACACCAGCTTCATAAGGCACATTGCCATGCTAGCCATCTTCTCCATGTGCTAAATATGCTTCTTCACGCTTCAAACACCCTCCTCCTCCACGACCTTGTTGATCTTCACCTCTGGAAATACTTTCTGGGCCTCGCCCCCTCCCGCTGTGCTTATGTTGTTCCTTATCTCTCGCAGCCCCCATACCACCCTTATACCATCTATTACAGCGCTTATCATACCGCATGGCACTCACTTGGGTCTGCATCTGTCTCGCCCACTTGGCTGTGCACTACTTGGGAGCAAAGCTCTCCTCTCATCGGATCCTGGTAGTCTTGGTCTCTAGAACAGCATCTGGGGCACAATGTGCACTCCAATGTCTAGATAAGAGTGTAGTCATGTGGGGCTGGAGCGGTGGCTCAGCGGTTACAGTGCTTGCCTGGCATGCACAAGTACATGAGTTCGAACCCCAGCACCACATACACAAGGAAGTGTCCAAGGAATAAAAGTCACATGAAAAACTAAATAAAGATTGCGTCTCTCTTTCTCTCTCTCTGTCCTCTTTTTTTTTTTTTTTAAAGAGAGAGAGACAGTGAGAGAGACAGAGAAAGAGACAACTGTATTTAGTTTTTCACATGGCCTTCGTTGCTCCAACACTTAGTTGTGTACGTGGTGCTGGGGTTTGAACCTAGGTCCTCGTGCTTGCCAGGCAAGCGCCGAAACCACTGAGCCACCGCTCTAGCTCCTCTCTGTCCTCTTTTAAAAAAAGAAAAAAAAAAAAGAGTATAGTCATGTACATCCCTACCATGTACCAAGATTTTTATAGGAATAACCATTCTGATTATTTCTATTAATACAGATTAACAGGATACTCACTAAACCCTACAAAGGCTAAATAAAAAATTCAAATTAATAATTGTAATTACAGCACTATCTCTGTAACCTTAAAGTTTCCCTACCAGTAAAAATTAAGAAAAAAAAATAGGGTTGAGGTATGGCTCAGTGGTAGAGTGTTTGCTAAATACTGGCAAGGCTCTGGGTTCAAACCCCAGTGCTGCAAAAAACAGATTTTTATACCCACACCCACACACTTATATATACATATATACAGTATAAAAATACTAAAAGATTACACTGCACCCCGTGACAGTGTACAGATTACTATCTGTCAACTAAAGAGGGAAAAAGCAGAAAATGGAACCTAAAGACAACTTAAAAAGGGAAGTCCCTCCTATATTTACTTTAACCCATTATTAAGGGTTTTCTTTTCTTTTTTTTAATGTAAGTGCTGGAAATCAAACCTGGCCTTGTATGCACTAAGCACATAATCCACCACTGAGGTATGCCCCTAGCCCAGGATATTTTAAATTCTATTTTCAATTCTATCTTCCCTAATTTAACTTGAGGTCCTAATTATATATACAACTCACAGTATGAGATGTGGGTGATACAAAAGTGAACAAAAGAGACAAACATTTTTATTCATAGAACTATTTTCTATTATAAAAATTATTATTATTATTATTATTTTTTTAGAGAGAAACAACTTTATTTAGTTTTTCACATGGCCTTAGTTGCTCCAACACTTAGTTGTGTCTGTGGTGCTGGGGTTTGAACCCGGGTCCCCGTGCTTGCCAGGCAGGCGCCGAAACCGCTGAGCCACCACTCCAGCCCTTATTATAAAAATTAAATGCTTGTTCCATTACAATTATATTAAGTACTCTGTTTAAAAAAGTATATCTCAGGGCTAGAGTGGTGGCTTAGAGTTTGGTACACTTGCCTGACATGCACCACATACTGTGGTTTGAACCACAGCACCACATATACAACTTAAGTGTCAGAGAAGCAACAGCTAGATTAAAAAAAAAATAAAATTCTTTCTTTCCCTCTCTTAAAAAAAAAAAAAAAAAAGTATCTCCCAGTCTGGGATGGAGATGATGTTAGTAAGTCACTAAAGAAGTCCCATATTCTAATGACTGAAGCTGCATCAACTAAAGTTGGGATGCAGGGCCTCAAGGTGGTGGGAGGCCCCAGGGTGCAGGAAAGCACCCTGGGTACTGGAACATGCATTGCAGGAACTTGAAGAAGACCAGTGTGCAAGAGGACAAGCAGTCATGGGGACAGTGGCAAGAAATGAGGCAGGGAATAATGGTGGGGCCTTCACTGGACATTCAGTGAATAAGAACAAGTGTTCAGATTTTATTCTCAGGGGCTGATGGCAGAACCTTTGGGTCTCATTAACACTTTTAAGTAGGGGAGAAATATGATCAAATTTATACTTTTTTTTAAGAGACAATCAATTGTATTTTTTTACCTGGTTTTCTAGTTTTTCCGACACTTAGTTGTATATGTGGTGCTGGGTTTTGAACCTGGTCCCCACACATGCCAGGCAAGTGCTCTACCACTGAGCCACCACTGCTCTAGCCCTACACTTACTTGTTCTTTAAGTAAACATTTTCTACTGAGTGGAGAACATACTGAATAGATCTGTAGTTTTAAGATTATTTTCACTATAAATTCAACAATTCTGAGGCACAGAATTCTTACTTGCAAAACTATACACAACTAAGTAATTTATTTTGGGTATTGTTCAATAAATGAATATCAGAATGCCTATAATACAGCTAGCACAGTATAATGCAAGTTTGGCGATGTAGAGATGAATAAAACTGTCTTGCTCTTATGAAATTTTACAACCTAGTGGAACAGAAAGATCTAGAAACATGATATAATGTAGTCTATACTAAATGAGAAAATGGGAGTAGAAAGAATTTAAATCTTCCTAGGAAGAATAATTTCACCTCTATGTTAAAAAGGCTTTAAATTTTTTTTCACTACTGATTTTTGATTCTTAGTCATTGCTGGGCTTGGAACATAGCTGGTACTCAAGCAAATGTCTGCAATGCAAAAAAACCTAGGACTTTTCACTCCCAGTTCAGAGACTGTCCAGCTCTGCCCCAACTCTGAAAGAGCATGCATTGATGTGACTCACCTTGGAACTACTGTGGAATTCTACTTTTGAAGCTGCTTTCAGTCAGTTTACAAACCACAAAAGAAAATGAGTCTCACTAAAACCAAGCTTCATTTTTGACTCAACCTGAAAAGCCATAATAACATTTAAACATAGTTACTTTTAAAAAATCAAATCTAGGATCAGGGGGGTGTATCTCAGAGGTAGAGCACTTGTCTATATTCTCAAGGCCCTGGTTTTCACCCTCAGTACTGGCAAAAAAAAAAAGAAGAAGAAAAGAAGAAGAAAGAGGAGGAGGAGGAGGAGGAGGAGGAGGAGGAGGAGGAGGAGGAGGGAGATAAATCTACTCTAAATACATTAAGGTATATACATTAACTATCCACAGTCTTTTGTGTGTCAAGAGGGTCTGGCCAGGGGCAGGGGAAGCTGGAGTGATGGCTCAACGGTTACGGGACTTGCCTGGCATGCGCAAGGATGCAGGTTCAAACCCCAGCATCACGTACCCAAGGAAGTGCTGGAGCAATGAAAACCACATGAAAAATTAAAACTGATTGTTACTCTCTCCCTCTCTTAAAAAAATTATTTAAAAAAAAAGATGGTCTGATGGGAGGGAGTGCAAACCAACCAATGGAGGATGAAGAAACAATCCTATAAGACAATAAAGAAAATATGCTCCCTCGTAATTTGTGATCTCTGTCCTCAAAATCAAAAGACTTGCATTTTAGCTTCCAATTGGCAAGACAAAACATAGCACCTAAAAAGAATAAAACAGGGGCTGGAGTGATGACTCAGCAGTTGGAGTGCATATCTGGCACACCCAAGGACCAGGGTTCAAACCCCAGCACCACATGCCCTACTAAGTGGAAGAAAAACAAAAATCAGATGAAAAAATAAAATTTATAAAATTGACTCACTCTCTCACTCTCTTTAATTAAAACAAGAATAAAACAAATACAAGGTCCTAGTTGTTCATTTATTTAAAATATTTTACCTACCACACTCCAGGTCAGGAGCAGTTTGGGGGATGTAAAGACGAAGGTAAAGGCCTGTCTTCATGATACGCAGGAGGAACCAATGCTCAACTCAAGACAAGCAGAGCTGTTATTCAGCAGTAGAGGTAGAGGGGGCCTCTGAGGCTGTGCATGACTGGCACTGGTTCTAACTCATCAGACACTCATGCTTACTGGTCAGCATCTGTGCCTTGTCCTCTCTTCATTATACCAACTGACAAAATCTATAAGTAATTACTACATGACAAATGATATCCCCCAAAAAAGATGTTAAAAGGTTGAAGAGCTGGTGGTGAGAAATGAAGCTAAGATGTAATGTTAGGGCCTCCTCAAGTTTCTTAGCAATGAAGGGCAGCATATTTGGAAAAAGATGCTGGTTCTAGGAGAGGGCAATGGGCTTACCGAGAAGCCAGGAGCTAGAATTACCCAGGTCTGGTCCTTCAACAACCCTGAAGACATGGTTTAGAGCTGTGCCACCCAACACTGGAGCCACTGACCACACCTGCCTCTAGAGCATCTGAAATGTGGTTAGTCTGAACTGAGATGTAAGAGAAAAATATACTCCACATTTCAAAAACTTAACATTAAAAAGACTGCAAAGTATCTCAGCAATAATTCTAATGGTTATATATTTAAAGAATATTTGGGATATACTGAAATAATTGCAATAAATAAAATGCTGCGGAAATCAATTTCACCCCTTTCTTTTTACTTTTCTAATGCGGCTACCAAAAATTTTTAAATTACAGACATGGCTCACATTTGTGGCTTTTGCTTTCTATTCTACTGGACAGGCCTACTCCAGGGAGCTTTAAACAGGCTAAGGAGTTTACACCCTCTAGGCAATCAAACACCAAAGAAGGCTTTCAAATCTAAGTGTCTGTGGTAAACCTGGGAGGGAGGAGGAAACACAAACAAGGCACCGTTTCAGAAAGATGAGCTCAGAGGCGAGCATGGGGGCAACCACAGGGGCAAAACACTGGAGGCAGCTATCAATGGCAAATGGCAAAGGGCACGCAGGCTGCTCAGCTGGAAAGTATGCAGGGCTCCAGAAACACCATGCTGGGTAGACAGAGGAGGAAGAAAAAGGGAAGACTGACAGGTGCAAGTGCTGAGCAGCCTGCACAACCTAGGTGCAATGCTCACAGGACTTCGCAAGCTCAGCACAGTTTAGGTTAAATCTGGTCTGGCTATTAGTGATAAGGGCACCCAGGCAGAGGTACAAGTCAGAGGACAGGAACTGCAGATCTATTTCTATGTGCTAAAACCTCCGAAAGCCAACAGGAGGTACACAAGGCTACCAGAAACTGCAGTGTAACAATAACTAATAAAAGCAAAGTCCCAACTCATAACAGTCAGCAAATATTTACTGGGTAGGGTATGCCTGAACGCGCACAGGCTCCGCAGCTATGGCAAACAAAACAGACCTGGTCCTGAATTGCTACGAAAAATGAACAGGCGCTCTGAGAGACCTAAGGACGGTTGTGGAGGTTTGTGAAGGGTGGCTGACGTCATGAAGAAAAGCTTCTCTGAGCAAGTGACAATATAATCTGAACCTCAAATTGGCTGGGTGATGGACCTCAACTCTGAACTAAAATGCATTTTTTTATCTTTGTAAAAATCAAATGGAAGAAATAAAAGCAGAGCATAGATGTACTTCTGTGAAAATTTTAATTTCTAAATACCAAGAATGGACTTAAATTAATGTTAAATTCTTAAGTTAGGTAAAGGCAGCCTCATCACCAGTGGTACTCTTTTCCCTACTTTTCACCATCCTTTCTGCCTCTCTCCCTCTGGATAATTTAGGAGGGAAAATGAAATAAGCAGTCACTCTGAAACCAATTTGAAATTAAACCTATGCCCTTGAACTTCCCAGCTGTGTGGCTCTAAGATGTCCTTGTTCTCATTCTTAGAACAGTAAATGATACCTACTCTATAGATCTGCAGTAAGAATTAGAAAAAAAATATGTAAAGAGGCATGAAATAAATGCTAGCTAACATTATTACTGCCATTTGAACAAATGGTATTTTTCTTATTTTAAAACATTTTTGAGTACTTCTCTTTGAATGAGGGAAAGGTATTTTTTATTTTGTTTTTTTGTGAGTATAACATTTATGTTAATAAAGACAAACAGTTTGGGAATTTGAGAAACAACACTGTTCAAATAATGTTTGGCACTACAGGACATAGGAGTCGACAGCGCCTTCCTCAACAAAACTCCCATGGTTCAAGCAGTAAAGTCAAGAATAAATGAATGGGATGCAATCAAACTAAAAAGTTTCTACACAGCTAAAGACCTAGTCAAGAGCATCAAGAGAGAACCTACAGAATGGGAGAAAACCTCTGCCTGCTACACCTCGGACAGAGGGCTAATATCCAGAATATTCAAGGAACTAAAGAAAGTAAACACCAAACCCACAACTAATCCAATCAATAAATGGGCTACGGATCTAAAAAGAAACTTCTCACCAGAGGAAGTCCAGAAAGCCCATAAATATATGAGAAAATGCTCTACATCATTAGCTATAAGGGAAATGCAAATCAAAACCTCAATGAGATACCACCTCACTCCTGTTAGAGTGGCAAAAATGAAAAATTCAAACAACAACAGATGCTGGAGGGGCTGTGGGAAAAGAGGAACACTGTTACACTGCTGGTGGGACTGCAAACTGGTTCAGCCATTATGGAAAGCAGTATGGAGAATCCTCAAAAAATTAAGGATGGAACCACCTTATGACCCAGCTATCCCACTCTTGGGTATTTTCCCAAAAGAGTTGGAATCAGCATATTAAAGTGATGTGGCTTCACCAATGTTTATAGCAGCTCAATTTACTATGACTAGATTATGGAACCAACCCAGATGCCCCTCACTTGATGAGTGGATACAAAAACTTTGGTACTTATATACAACGGAATACTACTCGGCCATTAGAGAGGACGATATTATGGCTTTTGAAATCAAGTGGATGTAGATGGAAAGAATTACCCTAAGTGAAGTATCCCAACCTCAGAGACTCAAGGGCCAAATGGTATCTCCCATCTGTGGAAGCCAGAATACATGGGGAAGCACTATGTTAGATGGCTAAGCTAATAATAACAACTTCAAATTGTATGATTCTCAATGAAACCGGGAGATGACTCCCCAGGATACTTGGAGGCCTTGGGGGGGGGGGTGAAGGAAGAACTCCTAGGAGACTGGAGAGTGGGAATAGGGGGGGAATCATCTCAGAAGATCTCTGCCCTCCAGGAGATATCCATTTGACTCAGGGGTTCTTCTTGGACAACAGTAACAGGGGGAACCTAAGATGGGCATCCATGATATGGCATTAGCCCTGGATAACTAAGTATATATACATTGGTTCTTGAATGTTTGATAATGTTTCCCCCTCAAATGTATTTCTATATCCATCTAAAAAAATAAATAATGTTTGGGACAAGCACTTAAAAACTGTCAAGTACAGCTGGTCCAGGTACACGCCTGTAATTCAGCTACTTGGAAGGCCAACGCACAAGTTTCTGATCCGTCCGTTTCAGCAATTTAGAATAGATGCTGTCTCAAAATAAAAAAAACAAGGGTTGGCCATGTAGCTCAGTGATAGAGCGCTCTAGATTCAACCCCCAGAATGGCAGTTCATACACACACGTAAAATAAGCCCTCAAGAACTAATATACAGGAGCTAGATCGATGGCTCAGAGGTTACAGAGCTTGCCTGGCATGTGCAAGTACACGGGTTCAAACCCCACCACCCACGTACACAACTATGTGTCGGAGCAATGAAAGCCATGTGAAAAACTCAATAAAAATTGATTCTCTCTGTCTCTGTTAAAAAAAAACAACAACAACTTATATACAAGCATCCTCATTATCACCACTGTATCTCAGAGACAAGCCAGCGTGGGTTCTGAATGTTGGTAAATGTGCCCAAGTGCAGGGGCCACTGCGTTCATTCCCACGACCTTCCACAGCCACACCTCACACCTGGGGGTGCTGCAGGGCAAAGCGCCCCAAGTCAGCTCCTTAAGAGGCACTGCATGACACTACCACAAATGTATGTAGTTTTAAAGCCAAGTTCACGGATGCTTCTCCAAATCAACAGGAAACTTACGCTACTTAAAGAAATAACCTGTTATTAACACAAGATATTAAAATGTGTTATTTCTATACATCTTAACTTCGATTTGCTTAACTGTTGAGGGAACACTAAGGTTTTATTCACGGGGTCAACAGTAACAGAAAAGCCAAATCATACAAGAGAAAGCAAAGGGCTAAAAGTCCCAGAATGGTAATCTGTGACCAAAGAATTTAGGTTGGGCCGGTCCTCGAGGCGCTTGACTAGAGGCCGCCGTTTCCTGGGTGTCCCTGGCCACTACAGTGTACTTCGCTGGATCGGACATCTGGCCACCACAGCCGGCCAACAAACCCGCCAGTGTGCATCTAAAGGGCACCGGGGCGGGAGGCCGGCGAGGCTCGCGGGGGCTGTTTGGAATGCCGTCGCTCCTCTGCCCCTCGTTTGCTGGTGGACTCAGAACCGCCTCCCCGCGGCCACACACGGCCCGGTGCAGCTGGGACACGTGACCCCTCCATCGCGGAGGTCCCGCACGCGGCGCGGGGACCGAGGGGCCTGCCGTTACCTCTGCCGCCGCCAGGCAGAGGCGGGCGCAGCTCGGCGGGTCTGGGCTCTCGGCCGCGACGCCGGGACGGGAGGGCCGGCCAGCCACGAGGCCCCCCTCAGCGATGGGAAGCGACCGCGCCGCCGCCAGCCCACCCGGAAGCCCTCCCCCAGCTCACACCTGCCGGCGCGTGACGCCGGAACTGCGCGCGCGCCCGCCAGGCCCGGCCCGGCCCGAGCGCCGGACGTGGCCCGCGGCCCCTGCAGTCCCTCGACTCCCATCTACCCGACGCCAGCTTCGCGGCGCGCACTCGGCGCCGCCGCCCGGCCTGGCTTCGCGCGCTCACGCCCCCCGCCCGGCCCGTGCCCGCCGCGCGCGCTCACTCGCGAGGACACGCACACGCCGAGTCTCAGCGGGCCGGCCCAGGCCGCGCCGCGCGACCCCGCGGGTGCCCTCGCCCACCAGGGTCGCCCCTCTCGGACTGGGCGGTGCGCGGGGGAAGGGAAGGACGGCGCGGCCGACTGTACTCACCGCCGAGCCGCTCCGGCACCGAGTGCGCGGTGTTCCGCTGTGAGGCGAGGCGATGCGTCCGTCCCCGCTTCTCCGCAGGCTATGCGGGCGACGTCGTAGGGGGACTGAGGGGCGCGGGGGTTACTCCCTCCCGCTTCACCTTCTAGAAGCTCGGGGACCCCAGAAACTAAAAACAAAATAAACAAACTTTCCCCTCCGCCTCCCTCCCCCAAAACCACAACACAAACACTCTGGGGCCCGCCCAGACCCCCGCTCCATTGGTCGTAGGGAGGATGCCTCCAGTTCTCACTGGTTGGCTTTTGTGCCCGTCAAGCTGCTGTTCCGCCCCTCCAAGTCCTCGCCGCTGCCGTTGCCCCTCATTGGCTAAGTGCTTCCCGTTTGATGAGCTAGGATTGGCTGAATGGCCTGCGCCAATCACGCGGAGACACACCCCCTCAGCATCCCAGAGGCCGCTTCCTTGGTCGCAGACCCAGAGAGGCAAAGGGGAAACTAGAGCATGATGGCTGCCGAACTCGTTTGGCGTAACCATGGTCTTTTTTTTTTTTGTAGCTCATTAATGCCTCTCCCAGGCGCTATTTCCCCTAAGCTCCTCTTTCTTTCCAGTACCGCCTAATAACGGAATCTATACGTGCCGGCTCCTTGATTTATCCCCACCGAAGGGCTGAGTGTAGGCTGCTTGTGCGTCATTGGACAGTCAGGATGTCGCTCGCAAGTCAAATCCTCCTCTTATTGGTGGGACGGCGAGAAAGCCCGGCTAACAACAAGGGCTGATGCCATTGGTTCGACGCCACCGAGTTCTTTCCGGGTACCTTATTGGGCATACCAAAGCGTCGACCCGGATTTGCTGTGCTGCGGTTGTTTAGTAAGGGGTTAGGGACGACGCTGGTTAGTTGAGCGGTGGTAATGACTACCATTTGTCGTGCGTGCTTTGTGCCAAGTACTGGACTGAGTTCTTTACAGAGATTATCTGGTTGTACCTGTGAGTTATGCACTGAGATGAACAGGCTGAGAGAGAGGAAATCTGCCCAAGGTCATCCAATTACAAAGTAGCTTGCGGGCCCTGCTTTGTCCCTTGTGTATATCTGACTGTTCACTCTTCACTGTGCTTGAGGGTCTCCGCTTAAGTTCATAAATTACCTGTCAAACAACTCCACATCTTAAAAAACGTTTCATTCAGATCCCAAGTTCCTCAATCCGTTTCCAGCAGTGACATTTTTGGAGACTACCTATAGCTAGGTTGTCATTGCTTCCACTGCATCTTCCTCAACACCCCGTCCTCTCCACTCTAAATTAGACCATCTTGATATTTCCATGACAAATAGTGAGCCTACATCAATGTTTATTTTTTCAGCTTTATAAATGGACATTTTTATTCTCTCCCCCACCCCAACACACCCTAACCCTGACCATCCCATCTTCAGCTTCTTCCTAGGAGAGAGTCCTCAAGAGCTGGAAACAAGGAGAAATAAAGTCTAGAGAGAGATAAAGAATAAATTGCCTTAGAAGTAAATAATTGATCGCATACAAATGGAAAAGCCTTCAGCTCCTGGAAAGCTTCCTGGGGAGCTGGTGCTGAGCAAGCCTTGTGCTCCTGGCACATCGCCACTGGGTTCTTTTCTCTGTGACAAGCTTTCATCTTAGTGAGCCCACATTTCAGCCAGGGGAGGGCAGGATGCTTAGGAGCCACTGCCAGAGGGCCAGCCCGAAGCCTCTGGGGCCCAAATGATCTCCAGGAGCACAATGCTGGACTCTAGCCCACATTCCGTCGCGGGTAATTAATATTTTACCATCCCAAATCCCTATCCTCTGTAGCTTCAGTGGGATCATGGCCCTTGTTTCGCTTCCTGATCCAAGTTGTTGTGTAATCTGATTGGCACTGCTTTAGTAATGAAACAACCACTATAACACAATAATAAAGTTCAACACTTACAATCTTTCAGCGGAGGAAGACAAAGTATTTCACAAACATTAATTAAGAGTAAATGGCATGCATTCCTAGCGCAATTGCAAGGCCAGAAGAAAGATAATGAGTCAGGTTCTAATAAAGTTTCTAAGAACCTGAATCCTTATTATTGTGTTTTGGTACTGGGAATGGAACCTAGGGGCTTTGCCACAGAGCTGAGTCCCCAGCCCTTTTTATCCTTTTTATTTTTTGTCTCCTGCAGTCCTCCTGCCTCAGTCTTCCCAAGTCACAGGTGTTGTAGGCATAAGCACCACTATAAGCATGCACCATTGTGCCTAGGTAGTGTTTAGTTTTATATTTAATTGTTGGATACATCCCAGTTGTAAGTTCCAGGCTCTTTTTCATCTTTGTGTTCTCTACATTGCTCTGATCATAAAAGGTTCCCAAATAAATAATTAATTCAGTAAATAGTTAGTGAACACGTACAGCACTTTCATAGGGTACAAGGGTTATACACCTTTTTTATCATCAGGGACTTTAGTGGGGGGCGGCAACAGGTAAACAGATAATCACAGTGTAGTGCTGGGACAATTTGCCCTAGAAGCACATGGGAGGGACAGGGGTTTCAATCTTGGAAAGTCAGAGCTGTCTAACAGAAAAAAGTGACATCTACAAAAAGAGTTAAAGGACAGATGTGTTCAGCCAGGCAAGAGTCTGGGGATGGGCTGTAACTGGTAGTATTTGGTCTCTGGATGGGGAGCAGGATGGGAATATCCAGGAGCATTCAAAGCCTGTTATTCCTATAATCTTTGTCTTTGAAGTCATTTAGCTACTTGTCCATCCTATCTCACTGTGCTTCCCCGACTTGGGAGAAAGCAGGAAGCCTGAAACCCTGTCACGTTTGCCCACTTGAGAAGAGGGAAATAATTTCCAAATAAGATTGCTGTTTTTCTGATCATAGAAGTAACATTGGATAAATATGTAACATTTATTCAACTCAATATAGCATTCTGTATTTCAGACAATATAGAAAGTTAAAAAGTAGAAAATAAAGGCTTTCCATAATCCTGTCCCTCCAATCACCCACCCATTAAGGAGAAGATCTCCCCAGACTCTTTGATGACGAGATCCACGCATGGATTTCTTCCTCCAACAGTGGGATGCGTGTGGAGTCTTATCTGGACTGTGAGAGCTCTTTATTGCTCCAAACTGCAGCTTTGAAAGGAACCCTTCCCATCCTTACTTTCCATCTGGATAAGGAAGGAAGCCAATAAATCAATCAAATATTTATCACAGAGGATGAGGGTTTCAAATTCCTGTGCAGTGAGTGTTAGGACTTGGGGCTTGCTCAGTTTGGTGTGAATGTGCAGCTAATGTCTGCTGAGATCACTCTTACTGCCCTAGGGTTTTTGGGCATGACTTGATGGCTGTGGACTCAAACAATACCCTGAAGGGTAGCCCAGGTCAGAGAATGATATGCTCCTAAGCTCTTTCTGTCATTTTTTCTTGGTATGCCACTTAGGGATATGCCTCTTCGGATGCCTTTTAGGTATGCCACCCAAAGCTGAGTGTAAAAAAAAAAACTCTTCAAGCCCTGTGCACTGTGTTCTTGGAGCACTGTGCTGTTCTTAGAGCTCTATATGTGCTGTTCCATTGAGTTGGTTTTTTGCTGGAGGGTAAGGAAGATTTAATGAGTGATAGCTGCCTTGGATGGCTACCAAGAGTATTCCAAGCCATCCAAAGCAATAATCTTCCTTTCTGTCCCTTGAGAGATTATACTGTGATCTCTGCCCTTGACCTGGACAAAATCCAAAGCAATAGGAATATTTGGCGAACACTGCTGCAATGACCCAAGCATGGGGCAATGTAGCCAGCTGGATGAACTCCATCTCTGATTTCTGTGGCACAGGAGAACACCCTCCATCCTCTGCCCTGGCCTCTCATTGCTATCAGCCATTTGGCAGTGTTTGTAAAGTATTTCTGTAATTCTCAAAGCTTATAACAATAGGACGATCCCTGTAAAGAATCCAGATCCCCGATAAATGGGCCAAAGAGCTAAATAGAGACTTCTCACCAGAGGACATTGATCAAGCCAATGAATACATGAGAAAGTGCTCTAAATCATTAGTAATCAGAGAAATGCAAATGAAAACCACATTAAGATATCACCTTACACCAGTCAGAATGGCAAAGATGAAGAAAATAAACAATAATAGATGCTGGAGGGGCTGTGGAG